>JAGFPH010001150.1:255178-289191 GCA_018207615.1 Philaenus spumarius
ACCTCAAAACGTCGAGATCTGATGAATACTCGATTTTCGAAAAACGGAGTGAAACCAATAACTTCCCGATTTTAGAAAATTTTCAATTTTCTTAGCGGGAAGTTAAAAACACGGGGTAAAACCAATAACTTCCCGATTTTAGAAAATTTTCAATTTTCTTAGCGGGAAGTTAAAAAAAGAAATATACTATATTATTCTGAAGATTTTGTTTTCTTCAACGTTTTTATAACAGGTTTATAGAAAAATAATATACCATAAAAAACAATGTTCTAATCCACGTGGTGGATTTTACAGGTTTACATTTCACAGGTTCGAGCTAGGGATGTGAATGAAAATTCACAAATAATCTCAGAAACTAATATTTAGTTGACACATTTATTCTATTATTTTTGTGATTTTGATTTATCCTCTCAACTGCGTACAAAAAAGAATCAAGAAATAAAAAAAAACATTACACACTTCGTTTTAAATGCCTTCAAAGAATATTCTTGTACAAATTTCAGATTATCTAACAAGGCATTTGCCCGTCAGTGAGAAATAATCAGTTTTTGATGGACGAAATGCCTTACGGTTGATATAGAACGAAAATTTTCGTGGTTTTATCTAAAAAAATAAATATAGGCTAATATAAATATAAATATATAACAAATATAAATATATTCTGCAGATTTGTTCTCTTAAAAGTCCTTATCGGGTTCCAGCAAAATCGATCAAAACGTAGACTAACTTACAATTACAGGGTTTAAATCCATATGGGGGATTATCTTATGGGCTGAAGCTGATGTCCGGGAATTCACCCACAGGAAGAGAAGACAACATTCAATACTCTATAAAATACTCTTCAGATAACACTGTTTATCAGGACCAGAAATGTTTTGCTCTTGTTAAGTTTGATTATTTGATTTGTTTGTGAAATATTCATTCAAGAGGGAAACATGAACTAGATCACTCTACAATGGAGTTAAAAACCCAAATATCCACATTCAAATAAAACCTGCAAAAATATTTTCTAGGCTGATATACAAATTGATACTTAAATTAAAACTTAAACTGATATTATAGACTAGGTTTATTTGTGAATTGATACTTTTACAATTAATGCAACTCTATGTACTGCTGATAAAATGTTTTATAAATACATGCTTAATAACTTTGTTATTTATTCAACCTGCAGCAATATTTTGAACTCCGATAAAGCCACTTCACATGAAATCCTGTTCCGCATAGCTTGATATCAAGTAGGCCTACTGTAAGCTTTGAAACAATAGAACTATACGTGTCGGTCCTTTGTTGACGTTAATCCTATTTATACGCCATTTATTGCTAAACAAATTTCACTTCAAACGAGTCTGTTCCAGTTAACACCATTTGAACTATTTAGCTTTATATTTTATCAAAAGTTTCTATTTAAAAATGTCACTATCAAGAGAGAACTAAAAGCTTAGTTTTTTTGAAAATATTTACCGCTTTAATTCCTAGGCTAACTGTACAACTGTTTCTCCAGTATTACAGTAACTCTTTCTGTTTTACAATTCTGTTTTAGATTTCAAAAACTTTACCTGGAAAGAAAACGAAAAGTGGTCCTTAACACAAGAGGCTGCCTGAATATAATTTTGCTTTAATTGATTCAGTAGTTTAATTAAAACACTGTTAACTATAACTGTTTATTTCAATAACATTAAAATATAATTTTTAAGATACAAAAAATATAAGTTCTTTGAAAATCAATTTTTTATAATCTTTTAATAATACATTTAGTTGTTCTTTTTAGAGTCTATTATTTAGTTGTATACATATTTAAGTTATATAATTATTTATTGACTATATTTAACTTCTCATATTACAAAAAATAAAAATGAAAGACTCCTACAATAATTACTAGGTAAGTCGTATTTGGAAATAAAAACGACCGCCATTTCAATTTAATACTAAACAAATTTCACTTCAAACGAGTCTGTTCAAGTTAACAACATTTGAACTATTTCGCTTTATATTGTACTAGGGGGGCCCCTGCGTGCTCCGCACGCCAACTCCCAAAGGAAACTTCTAAAAGTATATGTTATGTTTTATTTATAATAAAGGTGTAGGATTATTAATAACACCAAAACTAAGACGGTAATTAATGTTAAATGTTCAAATTAAATTATTTCTTATATTTTATAACAGCAGTTAAAATAATGGTTTAAAGAACCAGCAAGGCTCAGGTCTACACTTTAAAACCTAAAAGATAGAAATACAAAAATAATTACTTCAAATTTTGAAATCAGCTGGTAATGGAAATATTGGAACAACCAGCTGTATTACATGTTATTTTATTCAGTTGGTTGATATGGTAATAAATGTAAATACATGTGTTGGTTTATCATTCTTGGCCTAACCTAAGAATTTTTTCCGACTAAATTTACAAATATTGAAATAAAAAAGGTTTTTATCGAAATGAATTATAGCCTATGTTACTCAGGGATAGTGTAGCTTTTTATTAGTAAAACTATTGTTTACATCAGTTCAGTAGTGCCAGAGATTACCCCCTACAAACAAACAAACAAACAAACTTTATCTCTTTATAATATTAGTATAGATCAATAATTTTTATTTAAAAATATCAAAAGCTAGAGAATTCCCAAGACCTTTGTTTTTCAAAAATATTTACCGCTTTCATTCTAGGCTAAATGTTCAAATGTACCCCCGCTATAAAGTTCAGTACCTCTGTCTATTTTGCAATTCAATAGATTTTAAAACCATTTTTGCCCGGAAAGAAAAGTAAAAAAGGCGCCTGAATATAATTTAGTTTTGATTGATCCAATAGTTTAATAGAAATTGAATAACTGTTTATTTCAAAAACATAATAAAACATACCACAGAAGACCAAAGTAGAAATTTTGAATATAATATAGGCCTACCAAAAATATAGTTCTTGTGCAAATAATTACATTTGCATTGTTTAGGAATCAATTTTTTAGTTATAATTTTAAAAACTATTTATTGGAATAATTTAAAAAAAATAAAGACACCTATGACGACTAGAAAATAAAATATTACCGCCATTTTAAGAAATATATTTTACCTTACATTCTGACGTGGCTTAGAACGTCTCATTATCATAAAATGTTTGAATAGACGGTTCATATACTGTGGTGAGGAAGGTCATAAAGTTTGCAATAGTGGGTTTGACTTGAATTTTAACTCAAGTCTTACAATATTTCTCCCTCAACACCCTTCCCCATTACCTTTGTTTGTTAGGCAAGTCATTGTTATCTTTTGTAATATGTAAATGTATTTTTTATATTTTCCTTAATCTGTAAGCCTTGTCAATGTCGTCGCTGGCGAAAATATGGTCAGCAAAACACAATAAATTTTGTAGAATTAACTAAAAATTTTGAGTTTGTTTTTTCCGTTAAAGAGGACAAGCTTTGTATTCAAATGTGTATGTTTGCCCACCCTAAAGAGGATCGTGTGTGTATACTGTGGATGTTTTGAAAGAGTATGTAGTAGAGTGGTTAGGTGCAGTCATGATTAATGCAAATGTACACAAAGAATACTTAAATGGGAAAATTGAAGTAGATATTTAATTATAATATTAGAACATACACATAATTATACAAAACATTGTTTGTTTATTATTATTATTAATTCTGCTTAAATGGTAAACTGTGCCATAATATTTTGATCAAGTTTACTGAATTTCTGTTAAGAGACTTATAAATTTTGCATAAGGGAGATTCATGCAACCTGTGCCAAGTATGTTAAACGTGTTTAGTGTGTTAAAATCGAGAAACTCGTTTCACAGAAGTGTGCTATTTAGAGTCCATAGCCCACTCGACTTTAGCATGGTCTGGGGTCTGCTAAACCAGTGTTAACGTCGTAAAACTCTTGGGGAAGGTAATTTGAGGTTGTCAGCTTGAATCAACAACAGGTTGTTTGTTATAATTGTGTTTTACCTGTTTCTTTGCGATGGAAAACAATAATAATTTCGAATCCATGAAGAGAATTCGGAAGAAATTGGGGAAACGATGGAGCAAGGAAAATAAACATCTTCTCCTATCTTTAATTTCCGAGAATCCGATAAAGTTTGACAAACATTTTCGTGTTCGGAAAAGTGCAGAGAACGTTTCTGTGTATTTGATTTTGTTTGCACAAATAATATGTTTGCAAAAAGGAACCAAAAAGAGGCCTTAATCTTGCTATAAATACACAAAAATGTAATACAGTATATACATTATTTATTAAGTAGGGAAAAATCTCTTTTATAAACCAAAGAATATGGTAAGAAGGGGTATTATAAACTTTAGCCATTTAGCCTAGATCAAGAAAACACAAAATATGTTTCCAAAACATGCAGAAAATGAGGAATAATTTTATCTAAAATATAATTCACAAATTATAAAGTGCGTAGGGTATTACAGTTTCGGCGCAAATTTATTATTCGACCCTCAGCTGACCTACGGCAACAGAAATGCAAGAATAATAAAAAGAAAAAATAGCCTAAAGTTAAGTTACTGACACACAATAACAGTCTGTCTATAATAATTCTAAACAATATTCTTATATTTCATCTATTTTGGTGAAGTTTTTAAATTTATAACATCTATATATTTAATTCCGTAAACCCAAATTTGAAAATGAAATTCAGAGCGAACGGTAGGTCGTAGGAAGCTGGGAGGGGTCTCATTTTAGAGGTCTGGGCATGAAGTTTTGGGGGAAAATATTAATTTTTCTTAATTGTGTCCCAAAAGTTTGTTACGGAATAAAATAAGTCCCATTTAAATAGCATGGGCATATACAGGTGTAAATCAGGTGTAACATTTAAAGAAGAAATAAATATTCGTTTAACTTAATAATATAATATAACAGCTGATTTCACCCATCATCTGTAATACGCAAACAAAACCTAGCGCAGATTATACTTTGGGGTTATGTTTACAACTTCAATCAATATAATTATTGCGAAGACAATTTTTTTCTAAATAATATGAGTTAAAGAACTAATGTAGCCTATAATACGTTATAAGATTTGTATTGAGGTTATAAACTGTTATATAAATACTTTATTTTATTATCAATACAATATATTTATGTATCCAAGTTTATAAAAGTTTATGTACACATTCGTTTAACTTCGGAAACATTCGTACATCTTAGTATAACATACAAACATATTCCATTAATAATTTCTTCATTATCATCTCCTATAAAAGCGAGTGTACGTGGAGTAACATTTAAAGAAGAAATGAATATTCGTTTAACTTAATAATATAACAGCTGATTTCACCTCATCTGTAATACGCAAACAAAACCTAGCGTAGATTATACTTTGGGTTTATGTTTACAACTTCGATCAATAATATAGCCTAGGCCTATATTATTAATAACTTCTAAATCATTTGATCTATCAATATGAAATAAAAACCAATTAAAAGATAATATTTTTATCTTTCTTTAAATATATATAATAATATACATAAACACAAAATCTTAACAAATATTCCTACACGTTTATAGTCTTTATAATTGTACACATTTACCGAGATAAAAATCCCCGTCTGCATAGTTACGTAGGCCTAGATAAAGTATGTTGTTTAAATACAGTAGTATCTATATATTTTGTATAAATGATGTATTTCTGATGTGTATATAATTAATCCGCCTGTGTTTTTTCACCGGGATTCACTAGATTTATTTTTATATATAGCCTACATAAGTTTCTCAATTATGCACTAAAAAGTTGTTACGGAATACATTATTTCCCATTTAAATAGCATGGGAATCTAGATTTAAATCTGTTTATATCTCTTATTGTCATAACAGCTGATTTTATATAAATTGGAAAAATCATAACCATACCTGAATGTGCATTTTTGTGATATATTTAGTTTTGTTTTTAAATGGTCGTGAAGTTAATAAACAAAGTGAAAATTAGAATCAAAGCTTTTGAACAAAAATTTTACACTTTTAAACTTTAGGTAATAAATTAGTAAATGTACGTGTAAGTGTAAGTGTGTTGTTAATTGCTTTCTCAGTAATGAATAACATCTGAAGGCCACCACTCAGAGGTAGGCCACCACGCAGAGGTATTGTTCCTCGAAATGAGAACAACAGGCGCCAGATTCGGCGTGATATTAATGCAAGAAGAAGAAATGAGCAGCCGGATGATCAGGAAGATATTCCTATGTATAGATTACCACTTTTAAATGAGGTAGCAATGCACAACCTAGGACCAATGAACAATGAGTGCATGCATTGTGGTGCATTGCACTTCACTGTAGAATCAACGAATGGACACTACAACTCTTGCTGACACAATGGCCTAATACATCTACCACAGCCTCAAAATAACAATGAGCTGCAACAGTTATTTAATAATCACCATTTTATGAAAAATATAAGACAGTATAATAGCGCTATGACATTTGCATCCCTCTCGGCTAAACAAAATGAAATACCAGGTAACGGACCATATTGCTTTAAAGTTCAGGGCCAAATCCACCGTTATATTTCAGACTTATTACCAATTGATGGACAAGCTCCTTCATATGGACAGTTATATTTCATTGATACTGCAGTTGCAAATAATCTTAGACTAAAAAGAGTGGAAAATAGTGAACTCGAATTGGAAGTAGTGACACAATTATCGGACATATTATCAGATAACCCTTATTCACAATCCTACAGAAAAGCTTCCGAAATGATGACAAATGAAGGGAATCAAAACATTGTACTTAGATTTGTTGAAAACATTTCTATGGATCTGAGGCGATTCAACAAACCTACCGCAGATGAAATTGCCGGAGTGTTTAGTTCGGAAGAAGGTGAACCCCCGCACAATCGCTATGTAGTAGTATATAACCGCCAAAGTGGACCTAAGCTTTTATCGGTATTGAGCCCACATTGTGACCCAATGCTATATCCTCTATTATTTCCAAATGGAGAACCCGGATGGGATCCACAAATGACTCACAATGGGCAACGAAGACAAATAATGCGCGAAAAACTCACTATGTTACAGTTTGCGTGCTATAGACTTGCTGTTCGGGTAGGATTCTCAAATATCCATGCTGCAAAAAAATTATTTCAACAATATATTGTCGATTTGTACACGAGAATGGAAAGTGCTAGACTCAATTATATAAGACAACACCAATCACAGCTCAGAGTTGAACATTACCGTGGATTGCAAGATTTTGTTTTGAACAGAGCACAGTTAGAAAGCGTCACTGTGGGTAAAATTGTTGTCTTGCCATCATCATTTGAAGGAAGTCCACGTAACATGACTCAGCGATATCAAGACGCAATGGCTATTGTGCAAAAATACGGTAAGCCAGATCTGTTTATAACCATGACATGCAACCCTAAATGGACAGAAATACTCTCTTCACTTAAAGAAAATGAAACTCCAGCTGATCGCCCAGACATTGTTTCTAGAGTATTCAGATGCAAACTGAATGAATTAAAAAGCGATCTACTAAAGAAAAACGTGTTTGAAAATGTTATTGCTTATGTGTATGTAATAGAATTCCAGAAACGTTGCTTACCTCATTGTCATATGCTTCTAATCCTTGACGAAGAATCAAAAATTCGTGAACCAGACCAAATAGACCAATGTGTTAGTGCAGAGTTACCTAATCCCAATGTGTTTCCAAGGCTTCATGACGTTGTTGTACGGAACATGATTCATGGGCCATGCGGAGTGCGAAATATCAATGCACCTTGCATGAAGGATGGAAAATGCTCAAAAAAATATCCTAAAGAGTTCTTGGATGAAACAGTTGAGAACAGCAATGGATATCCACTTTACCGTCGGCAAAACAATGATATCACAGCCCTAAAGGGAGTTAACCTGGTTGACAGTAGAGATGTTGTGCCATATAATCCGTATATATTGATGAAATATAACGCTCACATAAACGTTGAAGTTTGCTCGAGTGTCCGATCAGTAAAATACTTATTTAAATATGTATATAAAGGATATGACTCAGCTTGCTTAAAATTTGTAAATAGTGTACAAAATGATAAGCTCAACTTTGATGAAACAATCCGCTTTGCCAATATGCGGTATGTTAGTTCTCTGAGGGTATTTGGCGACTACACTCAAATAAAATGCACGAACAATCTCATACAATAATTCGCTTATCTGTTCATGAAGAAGGACATCACAATGTTTATTTCAGTGCTGGAAATGAGGAGGAAGCTCTTCAAACTTCGGCGGAAAATCATACAACACTGACAGCATGGTTTGATTTAAACAGTCGAGATCCTAATGCACGACAATATTTATATGTAAATATTCCACAGCACTACAGATTTGTTTCAAAGAAATGGGTACGTCGACAAAGAAGTGGATCAAATGTAATACGCAGATTGTACAGCGTAGCACCAAACGATCAAAACAGATTTTACTTAAGTATATTACTTCTACATGTTAAAGGGGCTACATCATTTGCTGATCTACGAGTTTACAATGGAATTACATATAACTATTTTAAAGAAGCTGCAGTTGCAAGGGGACTCCTTCACGATGATGCAGAGTGGCATCGTTGTTTAGAGGAATTACAAAATAGTAAAATGCCTAAACAGTTACGAGATTTATTCGCATACATTTGTTGTTTCTGTGAGCCGATATCTCCATTGTCGCTTTGGACTTCTTTTAAATACAAATCCATAGAGGACTTCCATGAAATGAATGTAGATGAGGCTGAAAATGCAGCTTTGCAAGAAATAGACACCATTCTTAGAGAAAACGGATTTAATTGTGCCAGCCTCAATTTACCAGTACCTCGAAACATAAACCTTTTGAATATTTATTATAACGTAGATGAAGAGTCTGTACGAGGTGCCGAAATGTACTCAAAACTTAATTATGAACAAAAAACTGCTGTTGATCGAATTCTCAATGCCATAACAGGTAATACAGGAGAAAGACTGTTTTTCTTAGAGGCTCCAGGTGGAAGTGGTAAAACATTTGTATATTCGTGTCTTCTACATATAATCCGAGGAAGAGGTGACATTGCATTGGCAGGTGCATGGACTAGAATAGCGGCATTACTTTTAGAGGGAGGAACCACGCTTCATCGTTTGTTTGGTCTCCCTGTACCTGTACAGCAATCATCTGTTTCAATGATTAAGGTAAATTCTGAAAAAGCAACTACTTTGAGGGATTCTGCAGTTACAATAATAGATGAAGCATCCATGGTTCCAGCCACTGCTGTTGATTGCATTGATCGTCTATTGAGAGATATCATGAAAAGTAAGGATCATAATCTCTTTAAGGTACCAATGGGAGGTAAAGTAGTACTTTTTGGAGGTGACTTTAGGCAAGTATTACCTGTGGTGCCACTTTCTAGCAAGGTACAGATAATTGAAGAATGCCTCCAGAGAAGTAAAATTTGGAAAAATGTAATTATATTGCATTTGAAAAAAAACATGCGTGCAAATCAAAATGAAACTACATTTTGTGATTGGCTTTTACGGTTAGATAATGGAACCTTAGAAAGCAATAGGGCAACATCGGCAATCGACATTCCTGATAATTTTGTTCTCTCTGGTCGTGCAATTGTACAATATATTTATGGCGACTCATTAACTCTAGAAAATATTAAAAACTACTCTAATCAAATAATAGTATGTCCCTTAAACGAACATTGTGACAATTTAAATGAAGAAGTCTTACAAATCATCGAAGGAGACTCCAAAGAATATTACAGTATTGATGAGGTATTTTCAGAAGACCCTACAGAGAGATTAAACGTACCAATCGAGTTTATAAATTCAATAACACCATCAGGAATGCCACCACACAAGTTAGTTTTAAAAGTAGGTTCAATAGTGATGCTCATAAGAAATATGAACCTTGGATCTGGATTAGTTAATGGAGTACGAATGGTTGTGTTAGGTTTGTCTGAAAAAAGTATAAAATTAGAAGTAATTACTGGCGTAGGAAAAGGGAACATAATTTTTATGCAAAAAATAAAACTAATATCTACAGATCCTAATATGCCCTTTAAGTTTACAAGGATTCAATTCCCATTGCGATTAGCTTTTGCTATTACTATAAATAAAGCGCAAGGCCAAACTTTTACAAAAGTTGGTATTTATTTGAAGAGACCAGTGTTTGCACATGGTCAACTTTATGTTGCCTTCAGCCGGGTAAAGCGGCCAGATGACGTTAAAATCATAATACATCCAAGTAAAGATCAAGGAAGGGACCAAAATGGACAGTATACAATAAATGTTGTTTACAGAGAGATTTTGTTGTCATAATATTAGAAATTTAAAATTTTGAAGATGACATTATCATTGCGTTTTTCTAAGTTCATTTTTAATAGATTCAAAGACATTTACATATTTAGTTAATATCCATGATGAGTATTGAACAAAATTTCGTTAGTTGTCTTACCATTAAAATATTTTAATAGATCCAAATACATTTATTTACATATTTAGTTAATATCCATAAAGAGTACTGAAAAAATGTTTCCTTAGTTGTCTTACCATTAAAATGTTTAGATAATAAACCGATTGCACAGTGCTTTCAAATTTTAGTTTTAAACATAGCAGACATCAAAATAAATTACGCAGGTATGTAAGAATTATTGTGCGTATTATATTCACAAATTTTAATGATAATTTAAGGTACGGTGAATCATGAGACTAACAATTTACTTAATAAAATTACTACAATATATAGGGGCAATTGCCCCTACAAGCCACTAGTAGTGTTTATATAGGCATTTTTGTTTTTAGTTCTACATATTATTGATAATTGAATTAATCGAATATAATAACTTAAAAATTCCTATCTTAATATAAAAATATCTTCTTGTTCCTTTTTTACATTTTCAAAAAAAAAAAATAATATAATGTTCAACGTTTTAAAATAATAAGATATATTCTTGTACAGGCCAACCGAAATTAAAAACATTACAAAAGTGAAAAGAGCAGAACATTTTAAAATGTGTGTTTTACAAAGTTTCAAATATTTGTTCACTGAACAAGGAGAATCGGCACATTCAAATAAATGTAATATTAAAATGCCTTGGGAAATAACATTGAAAACGAAAATTGCAATGCTATTTATTCGGGCATAAGCATTAATATGTAAATGAGCATTGCTAAAAGCGTCTGTGAGGCATAACTAATTGACAATTTACATCCTTTGAATTATTATTGAAGGTAAAACTAATTTATTTTTAATATTATAGTAGTTTTTTGTTTGTCACACAATTTTTAAGTTAATTTATTGTAAAATTGGCATTACATTTATACATATTTCCAAAACTTGTGGTATTGAGTTTATTACCAATGTAAATATTTAGTACTAAATACATTTTCCCTATTAACTGATTAAGTTCATTGATTACACTGTATTTAGTTTAACTGTTTTCACAGAGAATATATTACTTCATTCCTTAATGAGATGCTTTATAATCTTTATATTATATAAAATAAGAAGTCGTGGCTGACTGCCTGATTGATTTACTAACTGACTGACTGATTGACTGATTAATTGACTGACTAACTGATTGATTGACTGATTAATTGACTGATTGATTTACTGACTGATTGACTGACTGATTGACTGATTGATTGACTGAATGACTGATTGACCGATTCATTGGCTGATTGACTGATTTACTGACTGATTGACTGACATACTGACTGATTGACTGACTGACTGATTGACTCACAGACTCACTGATTGACTGACTGATTGACTGACTTATTCATAATGAAATTACATCTTATCTATAATATCCAGAGACTTAAAACTTGTAGGGTTGCACTACTTAAACTTCACACCACTATGTAGAGTTGCACTAAAATAGGATTTTGAAAAAATGTTAACTTTAAAGGTTGGAAATTGTCAAAATACTGAAGTTCAATCAAAGCCCCTTAACAGATAAAACAGCTGATTCGAATAAACAGCATAACAACACAATATGTGTGACATACACTGAACCAACAGATGTTTGTTCAATGCATTTACATTCATTACCATTGCAATTAACATAGGAAATTTATAATCAGTTAATTAATTGTTTATTCTAGTAACTGTACTGGTTCAATTTTAAGACTTATTGCAAACTGTGTCCAACTTGCAATAAACAGTTTCCTCGGTATTCGGTCGTTGACTCAGTATTTGTAACAAAGTGGTCGGTTACCTGTGTAGGATCCGTTATTTAAAAGTGACTCGACTAAACGTGCTTTTCGGCAGATGGGTTGCAAATAAAACTCTTGAAATTTTTGCTGGAACCTATTTTGACTTCAATTCATCTCTTCAGCAAACACACGTCTACCTTAGGACAGAACTGTGATGGTTATGGTCATTATATTGTTTTTCAAAGATACTTCTTTGATATCTAATAATTTGAAGAAAATCTCTATACACCTGCTGCTACGTATTATAAATAAAACAGCTGATTGGAATCAGAAGCTTAACACCATTTTAGGTTAGGCATATACTGAACCAACACACATTTATTATAATACCAACAAACTTGGAAAATTTAGATACAAGTAATTATTCTTCCAAAAAAACTATTTTACTTTTTTGTTATTTTGGAAACATAAATAAATAAAAACGCTTAATAAAACATGATTCAAACATCGGTCACTGTTACTAATTCTATTCTTTACTAGGCCTATTTAACCAATTGACATACAGCTTTAACGTATTTTATATTGGTAATACTTATTAGATTGAAAATTGTCCCTCTTCTATATAAAATAAAAAATCTCTGTTAAAATCATTCGCAATTTCTGTAAAAATATTAGAGTATATATCTGTTTTATTTTCTTCGCCGTGAGTTTTCAAAAAAATAGTTCTGTTGTAATTTTTTATAAACTAGTTAAACTGTAGGACTTAGTTGTAATATATATTTTCAACATATTTGCCACAATATTTGTAAATTAGCTGCACAAATATATGGATGCTCGATTTTATTATTATATTGAATTGCGGTTACACATCTTTTCAACATTTCTTTCAGCACATGGGTGGTTTTTGTCGATGTTTTGTTATTGTAGAAATTTGAAATTCGTAAGGCCACATAGGCTTTGACATAACACCAGTTGTTATATTAAATGTTTCATTGTATTAAATAATACCGTCTAACTGACACCAGTTGTTATATTAAATGTTTCATCTATATATATATGTAAGCGAAATACCACTCACTCACTGACTCACTCATCACGATTTCTCAAAAACTACCGAACGGATTGAAATTAAATTTGGTATGTAGCTTCCTCTAGGGCCATAGGCGCTCACTAAGAAAGGGTATGAAAAAATTAGAAATTTTAGGAGGGGTTTGGGGGATCTAAGTTATTAAATCACGATTTCTTCAAAACTACCGAACGGATTGGAATGAAATTTAGTATGTAGCTTTCTCTAAGATCACAATTTCAGATCTTTTATTATTATGACAATAGTGCTTTTATTATTTAAGATCTATATATATAAAAGCCAAATACCACTTACTGACTGAACACTTAAAAATAATACAATTACGTTAAAAAGACTGAAAATACCAACCACCACGGGCAACGCCGTACGGGTCAGATCGTTGTATTGTATAATACCGTCTAACTGAAGGTTTTTACAAATTATATTTTTTTGTTCCAATACATTCCTGCAGGCGTGTTGCTCCGACTAATACAATGTTTAATACTATAAAAATAATATAACAAGGAAATACAAACTGCGCAAAATCTGTTTTTAGTTAGAAGCATTTAGAATAGAGTAAACGTGTACATTGTTATATTCAAAACGTTTTTTTTTTAGTTTTTTTATTACTGTTATAAAGGTTATCAAATTAATTAAATACTACCAGTATGCTAGTAAGAGCTAACCTAAATGTTAAATTTAGACTGCTCAATGTCTATTAATGTAGTTTTCAATTTTATTTTTATTTAGTATATATAATTTTATTATATATTACTCTACTATAGATATGTTGACGATATCATAAGCCTATCAAAATCACTATAAGAAAAGCTAATACTTTTAAAAAGTGCTTAAATCAAATCCACCATTCACTTAAATTTACTTGCGAAACTAAAATTTACAATAGCATAATTTTCTTAGACTTACCATAACCAAAACAGATAAAAATTGATCCTTTAAACTGTTTAAAATCTATAGAAAACACACACAAACTGACTACACTATCTGCAACTCCTATAATCATCAATTTAATCATAAACAAGCAGCATACCACAGTATTTTGTACCACCATACCAATATTTTGAACCAATACGATTTTTACAATTAAATAAATATAATTAAGCAAACAGCCGTCTCAAACGGCTACAACCAAAACATGATAGACAAAATAATTAGAAAGAAGAAGAAAGAAAAACAACTAGCTGAGGAAAAAGTCAAATACATTGGAATAAATTACCACGGTTTATTGGACATCGTCGCACAAAGTATCTTCAGAAAACAATGCTACAAACTTGCCTATAGAACAAGAAACAGTTTAGGTCAAGAAATGATGAAACATAAAACATATGAACAACCCCATGATGCAAGCGGCATTTATAAAATAACCTGCGTTGATTGCAACAAGTTAAATATATGCCGAACCGGAAGATCCTTCAAAACTAGATTTAAAATGCATATTATCCCAAATAAGTATTCCACAAAGAATGATAAAAGCTCAAAATAAGCAGAACATTTAATAGAAGCAGACCACAGCTACACTGATATAGGCAAAAACTTGAAAATCTATACTATTATATACAAATCTAATGGTGTCTGTCTGTGTGTGTGTTCATAAATTACGTAAAAACTACTGGATTGATTTGAATGAAATTTGGCACACATATAGATCATGACCTGCAACGAGACAGGCTAGAATTCATTTAGATTTACAACCACTGAAACAATAAATATTTATTTTTATACTTCCATTAAGACTAGAGAGCTGTAAATTTGTACATTTACTTCTTACAAGATACATATAAAAAGTAAACCATATTTGTATTTTTTAGTGTACTGATAAGTAGTGAAAATGTAACAACCAATAAAACAATAGAAATTAATTATTATAGTTCCCATTAAACTAGAGAGCTGGAAGTTGGCAAATTTATTTCTTACAACACATATAATATACTATGTAAATCATAGTTTCATTTTATAGCGTGCTGGTAAGGGGTGAAAATGTAGTAACAATCCTAAAACAATAAACATTTATTACTATGCGGCGAAACTTTGGACCGTGTGCGAAGCCACGGGTACCTGCTAGTGCAACATAAATGCTCTAAACGCCCAATTATGAACGTTTTGGAGGAATACTAAATTTATAAACATTCAATGCGTATTAAGTGATATTTGTGAATGTGATGTGTATATGTTCTCATTTAACCAATTGACGCCCATCAATGAATGCAAAAAATACAATGCAAATATAATTCATGATAAGTAGGCGAAACGGCGTAACTAATAAGAAAATAAAATAAAAAATGACTGTGAGCTGTAAGTATACCAATAAGTTAAATATAGGAACAAATGTAACAGTACCTTTATTAAGAAAACCAAACGAGAAATATTGCTCAGATTGTTGGTTAATTGAATCTTGTGGTTGTACTTTAGACAATATGCAACATGAAGAACAGCAGTTATTGAAATCATTTTATATTATCCTTTTGCGATCCATAGGCGAACTCGGTCCGACACATGTTTTAATATGATTTCTATGTTCTAAACAAGTGTAGAATCTGTGGTTTTCGGTCTAATGAGACTTCAATGTTGTTAAAACACTTTAGAAACCAGTGGCAGTTTATATTGGCTGTGGAATATATTTTATATCTCTCTGAAGTTGAGCAGCTGTTTGCCAGTCATGATCAAGAAATACAAGCAGCATCGTACGTTATCTTGCGTCTTCTAACTTGTGTTTACACTTTTTCAAATAGTACTTATTTTTATTGTATGTTATTATTTTGCAGTTTTGTAAAGTCCTTTTGTGTAAATTTTGTTTATGTAAATAATGTAGTAATCTGGGTTTTGTTTTATTTTTTGTTGAGAAATGGCAGCTTTTTAAACTATATGTACCATTATTTCACAAAAATGTTATTGTTAAAGTAAATTTTTGAATAAATATGAATACAATTGACATATTTAAACAGACATATTTACTGTAAAAAGTATTTTTTTAAGCTCTAATCATTTGCATTACTACTTTAAATTTATTAAAAAAAACATTTTTTTTTCCTGCTTGACCTAATATAATAGGCCTATTCAATAAAAAAATTTTGTTCAACTTCAAGACTATTTTTTAAAATTATTTATTAGTCACATTTAGTGTAATAAAGTATTTTAAAAGCTCTAAACTCCATTATTCTTATTTTTAATTTCATTACAAAACAAAATAATCGATTGATTTTTCTGACCGATTATATTCAAAATAGAAATAATTCTACAAAATACACACAATTACTTGTCAATTTAGTATTTACGTTTGCACTACAAACACACTAGACCGCTATGCTCTCCACAAACTGGGACTTCACAAATGGAACACTTAATTTTTGAATTCCGTTTCTTCTTGTAATCACAATAGCTTCAACGCTTCTTTTCTTCAATGTACCATCTTGTGGTTCCTTCACGTTTTGTGCCTATGAGGCGTAGAATAATTAGTAACATCGATCCCCCCAAACTTTCGAATTTTTTGAAAACTTTTCATAGCGAGCACCTTGGGCCCTAGAGGAATCTACATACCAAATTTCATTATAATCCGTTCGGTGGTTTATTTAGGAACTTTGACCATCCAACCCCCCACCCTAAAATTTAAATTTTTTTGAAAACCTTTCTTAGCGAGCACCTACGGCCTTAGGCCGTTTATTGTATGTATGTTATATTGTATGTATTTCATACTTAACACATTTATACATTGTATTATGTATACATAATAATTAAAATAAACATATGTAATAACTTTAAAAAACATGTTTTTTTAAATATTCAACTATCATTTTCATACTGTCGTTTTCTTTTATTTACATTTTCGCAAAACAATTGTTAAAATTATTAACTTGTTCTTGTAAAACCCTACTATATTATTTACAGAAAATAATAGCAGAAAATGTTCGAAATATATATTTCAATACGCATTTCATATATTTGTTTACCGGAGTTGGTACAGAAAAAAACAATAAAATAACATCACGCCTTGGAGAATAACATTAAAAAAGCAAAACGAAATGTTATTTTGTCGAGGCTTTATACATTATTATGTAAATGAGCATTGTTAAAAGCGTCTGTGAGGCAGACATAATTGGCTATTTACATCCTTTGAATTATGAATGAAGCTAAAATAAATAAATGTTTGAATTCATCGTGGAGTCTATTTTTGCAGGTTACATAATGCATAGGTAAAATTAGAATGTAAAATTTAGAATAATTTAATACAAATTTACGACAGATGAGTTGTTTTTAATAAAATGTATATTTAGTTATGAAATAAAATAAATAATTGAATTTAACTGATGAGGTGTATATGAACAGTAATTAGTGACATAATGTTGTTTTTTTTTTCTTTGTATTAAGTGTATTTTTTTAACTGAGAAAATATGAATTGTTATTACTAATAATAGTTTTATAATCTAGTTTAACAAATTACGTTAAAAACAATAGTTTTGTCCAGCATATTCTAACAACCTAGTTAAACCACGCAGGTGGTGGATATTTTCATTTTGATTAAAACTTAACAAGTACAAAACAAAATAATTGTGTAAAATCTATAATGTCACTTAACAGAAATTCAGTAAACATTAACAAAATATTATAGCATATTTTAACATTTAAACGAAATTAATAGTAATAATAAACAAGTAAAATTTTCGATAATTATTTGTAAGCTCTGATATTATAATTGAGTATTTTCATCAGTTTGAATATTCAAGTATTCTTTCTATACATTTGCATTAATACTGCCTACACCTTACCGTGTATCTACATACTCTTTAAAAATTGGAGAAACAAAACACTTTCACAGTGAACAAAAAAATGATCCTCTTCAGGTTGGGCAACCTTTCAAATTTTAATATAAAGCTTGTCCTATTTAATGAAAAAACCAAATACAATTTTTATTTAATTCTACAAAATGTATTGAGTCTTGCCGACCATGGTCTCTTCAGCGATGACACTTAAAGGCAGCTTATCACAGACTAAGGAAAATACAGAAAAGGCATATACATATTACAAAAGAGAACAGTTACTTGGCTAACAAAACAAAAGTAAAGGGGAAGGGTGTGGTGGGAGAAATACGGAAAGACTCCAACTTTGAATCAAATGAACAGGTAGAATTAAAACTCTCCATTGCTTAAATTCAATGACCTTACCCACTAGTGTATGTAAACCATATAAGTAAATATTTTATTGATTAGGAGACATTGTAAACCATGTTTGAATGCAAGGTGGACTATATTTAATAAAATGTTGGTAGTATTTTATTTCCTAGTCATTATTATTATTATCTTATTATTTTAGATGATTTAAATAAATGAGTTTAAAATGTATAATAAATGGATCCCCAAAAAAACAAACATAATTTTTCAAAGAAATAAATTTTGTCTATATTTAAAAATCCTATTTTTACGTTAAGCAAAACTTTTCTTTTTCTTAACAGGCAATAAAGTTTTTAAAATCAATAGAATAATATTGTAAAACAGGCAGAGGTACTGCAATTTATAGCGTGGGAACATTTGTACATTTAGCCTAGAATGAAAGCGGTAAATATTAAAAAAAAGCAAAGCTTTTGGGAACTTTCTAGCTTTTGATATTTTTGAATTAATTAACGGTACCAGAAACTGGCACAACTTTCTCACAAACATATTTAAATTATTAAACAGATTCACTGTGACTTCATAATTGTAGGTGTGGTTGGAGGTGTGATTTATTTAAGTGGGAGATTAATTAATAAATATTATTGTTCCATCGATTTCAAATAAATTTGCACCAAACACGTCAATTAGGGCTGTATGGATGCACGAATAAAGGTTTTGAAAAAAAATTTCAAAACAATCCCCTTTATGGCCAAAAAACCCCCAAAATCAGTTATTATTATTAGCTAAACGAGAATGTTTAGTAAAATGCGGTTTTTTGCATATGGTAGGTTACATTAAAGGCTACAAATAAGCCAAATTTGATAAAAATCGTTAGACCTGTTTTTTTTAATAAAAATAATAACTGATTTTTTGGGGTTTTTTGCCAATAAGGAGGTTGTTTTTAAACAAATTACAAAATCGTTTTTCGTGCAACTATATATAGGCCTACTTGACATGTCTGGTGCAAATTTGTTTAAAATCGAGCGAATAGTTTTCGCTCTAGCTTTGTATACATACAGACATACAGACTGACATTTTGTAAAAACTACTTTTTTGGACTCAGGTTGTCCCAAAACGGATATTATCACAAAAATCTCAACATCGAATTTTGCGATCAATATAGCCTACTTTCTCTATAATATAGTATAGTGAGAAAGTAAAATTATTGATAAAATATAAAAAGGAAATAGTTCAAATGGTGTTATCTTGAACAGACTCGTTTAAAGTGAAATTTGTTTAGCAATAAATAGGGTACAAATAGGAATAACGTCAATAAAGGGACGAAAAGTATGATTCTATTGTTTTAACAGGGTTTCACGTAAAGTGGCTTTGTCAGAGTTCAAAATATTGCTAAGGGTTAAATGATTAACAAAGTTATTTAGCATGTATTTATAAAACATTTTGGTAGCAGTACATGGTGTTGCATTAAATTGTAAAAGTATCATTTTACCAATAAACCGTATAATAATAGAATAGAAAATATTTTTGCAGATTTTATTTGAATGTATACATTTGGGATTTAACTCCATTGTTTATTGATGATGTAGTTCTGTTTTCTCTCATGAATTAATATTTCACAAACATGCTGTTGTAATTATGTTTTAAATCTGTTAAGATTATTATTTTATACTAACAGAGTATGCTACCAGATTAGTAGTTCTGTGAACAGTTAACCTAGCGAAATATCTAAAATCTGATCTTTATTGCATATTTTTTTATGAAAAAGCTTTTCATCTAATAGGAATACTTCTCAAAACATATTTCATAATATTATTTTATGTTAGGGAGTTTTCAAACTGGGATAAATAAAGGTATAGCTTCCTCGCTTTAAGCCAATATTGTACATATTATGTCAAATCAATTATCTAATTATTTTACACCAGTTTATTGCATTCACTACACAAATTTACTTAATACGAATGTGTCTTTTCATAAATTTCTTTCGCCTCATCAAGGTGGAGCTATTGATATGAAAGAAATTCACAAATAATCACATATTATTTAGTTGTTACTTTTTTCAATTTGTGATTTTGATTTCCCTTAACCATTCTCGTAACTGCGTACAAAAAAGAACTCAAGTAATAAAAGTCATGCCACGCTTTGTTTTTAACGCATTCAAAGTATATGCTTGTAAGATTTGAAGAATATCTAACAAGGCATTTGCCCGTGACTAAGAAATAATGAGTTTTTGATGGGCCAAATGCCTAACGGTTGATATGAAATTAACAGCCTAAAATGAAGCGTTGGAGTGCTTTTTTTACGACTTTTCAACCAAAGAGGTTTGAAAAGTTTTATTTGGTTCATAGTATCAGTTTAACATGTTTGCTTCTTTTGATTAAGAATTTTCATAGGTCACAATTTAATAATGTATGTTAACAAACTTGTATATATGCTTTATTAAAAATTGTCTAACCTTTCGTTTTATCGTATTATTTTAAAACTTTTTTTAAAGGCTCATTTGTAGCAAGACAGAAAGCTAAACTTAGACTCTAAAGATTAAAAAACAGATTAGTTAAAATATTTAAAAAATTAAAACAGGTTATTGATTCATGCAGATTGTGACACAGAAAATATTTGAAAAAGTAAAAAAAGTTTATTGGTATAATAATAGGATCGAACCAAGAAGCCTTTGAACTGAAGCCATCAACACTAACCATTCGTCTACCGTGACACAGTAAACGTATAACAATTTGATTTATATATATTTTGTGACTCATTTATAAGGTGTATACTAATATTATTAATGTTGTGTTTAAAAAAAATAGCTACAGTTTCGTCATTTTATCGATTAATAAGTCAAGTGGCTCTAGATCGGGTTATTTTCAAGATAACAAGTTGAGGCTTAAATGGTTAATATATATATATTTTAACTCCTATGTCAAGTTTCAATTCGATATATTAAAAGTCAGCCCATTTAGAATAAGCCAACGCTTCATATATGAATGAGATTTCCCCCTTTTGGTGATTTCCTCTGCTGCAAAATACATACCTGCATTATCGAATTTATTCCGGACAAACCATTGCTCGGACGAAATAAATACTTATGACCTTTTTATGACCTCTATTTGCATCACAACTCGAAATATTAAAGATAATCGAAAAAAAATTATAAACGAAAATTTTTTTCGATTTTGGAAAATCGATAGACTAGTAAACTTGTTTTTATGTTAATACTTTAATGTACATTTAAAAAAAAACAGCCGTATTATAAATTAATGGAACTTTTGGTCTAAAATTACCCCTACCGGCTGGCCTAATTCACTAACTCGCAAATGTAATAATCTATCTCTTATATAAAATGCAATGTCCTGACTGATGATCAACGCAGAGCCGATTCTATTAAAGCTAGAGACTTGAAATTTGGAAGGTACATCAGTCCAATAATGTAGAGGCGTACTAAGAAAGGATTTTGCAAAATTTTGAATTTAAAGGGTAGAAAATGCAAAAATTCATCCCTCCCATAAGCAGCCATATAACAGATGAAACAGCTGATTCGTATTTATTAATGTGTTATTCTGGTTACTATGGTGATTATTCCAAACTCTTTCAAAAAAAGTGTGTTGATTTTATAATAATAGGCCTAACCTAAAATTGTGTTAAACCTTTGGTCCAAATAAGCTGTTTTATTTATAATGTGTAACAATAATATAATGTTAAATTATATTAACAGATGTTAGATGTTTTAATTATTATATATATTTCATAGGTTTTAAAGGCCTAACCTAAAATTGTATTAAACTTTTGATTCAAATCAGTTGTTTTATTAATTATGTGTAACAATCATTAGGCCTATGTTGAATTACACGGGATACGTATTACAGGATGTTGAATTACACGGGATACGAATTACAGGCTTTCAAAGTTTCAAATTAAGCAATAGCGAAGCATTGCCGGGTCCACTAGTATATCTATACTTATAAAAGCCAAATACCATTGACTCATTGACTCATTGACTCACTGAATCATCACAGCTTCTCCAAAACCACGAGGCCTACAAACATGAAATTTGGCACTAATACTCTTTATAGGCTCTAGACGCACACTAAGAAAGGGTTTCCGAAAATTCGAAATTTTAGGGGGGGTTTTAGGGGGTCAAAGTTATTAATCACGATTTATCAAAACCTACCGAACGGATTGGAATGCATTTTGGTAGATAGCTTTCTCTAGGGCCATAGATGCTCGCTATGAAAGGGTTTAAAAAAATCAAAGTTTTAGGGGGGTTTGGGGGATCAAATTTACAAAACCACGATTTCTCTAAAACCATGGAACGGGTTGGAATGAAATTTGGTATGTAGCTTCCCCTAGGGCCATAGGTGCTCGCTAACAAAGTTTTTCAAAAAATTTGAAATTTTAGGGGAGGTTTGGGGGGTCAAAGTTACTATAAGAAACCATGGAATAAATTAGAATGAAATTTGGTATGTAGCTTCCTCTAGGGCCCTAGGTACTCGCTAAAATAGAGTTTTAAAATATTCGAAACTTTAGGCGGATTTGAATGAAATTTATTATGTAGCTTCCTGTAGGGCCTTAGGTGCTCGCTATGAAAGAGTTTTAAAAAAAAATCTAAATTCTATGGGAGGTTTGGGGGGGTAAAATTCACTAAAAATCCCCATAAGACATACATAGTGTAATATATTTATTTATATAATATATTTTTTTGTTAATATACATTTAACTTTGATTTTTCTATCCGTGCAAAGCCGGGTCGTCCAGCTAGTATATATATATAATCCAAATACCACTCACTGACTCATCACGAAATCTCAAAAAACACCAAACGGATTGGAATGAAATTTGGTATGTAGCTTCCTCTAGGGCCCTAGATGCTCGCTAAGAAAGGTTTTTTAAAAAATATATAATTTTAGGGGTGGTTTGGGGGGATCAAAGTTACTAAAAAAAACATCGAATTAATTTGAATGAAATTTGGTATGTAGCTTTATCTAGGGCCCTATAGGCTCACTAAGAAAGGTTTTCAAAAATTCGAAATTTTAAGGTGGGTTTGGGGTGTCAACATTACTAAAAACCCCCTTATTTAACTTTGATTTGTCTTTCCGTGTGCAAAGCCGGATCGGACCTGCTAGTTAATTATAAAAATATAAATTAAAAACTATAGCATATTGTTTTTATTGTGGCTGTGTAAAAATACGTTATTTAATGTATTACCATGAACATTTTCTTATTGTTAGTTTCTTTTGGTTATAATTAACCATGAAAAACATAAAAATAATTAAAAAAAAAAACTCTATACTATATGTAAAATCAATATACTCTGATCAACATACAACAATTTTGATTATAAAAATGAAAACACTTTGGAAATTTTAAGCATTTTAAGAAATTTTGCATATTGCGTACTTCAACTGAAAACACTTAAAATAAATGAATATGAAATGTAAATACTACCAACTCATTTAATTAAACGTATGCATTTTACTTTCTGTTTTTGATTCAAGTCGGAAACGATGACGGCTACAAAGGGCTGAAACGTTTCAAAATTAAAGCACTTGACTTGATGGCAAGCAAAGTTGAAACGCATGGGCTCGTGTGAAATTGGTTACACGGAAAAATACTTTGTGATTATTGCAAAGTTGAAAGTACTTAAAAAAGTTTCTATAAAACATTATTTCAATTCAGAATCACGTTATCTGCTATACGAGTACTTAATGTTGAACCTGCCAGTACTTAATTAGTTCAACTAGGCCATTAAAACAGTATAGTAACAATCTCATAATCATATAGCATTTGAGTTTTAGTGGAATTATATAATTGTTTCATACTCATTAGAAACCTCTAATAAATTAAATTTTAAATTATTAAGTTATCGTAATTTGTTATCTACTTTATTAAATTTGTATTTTATTTATAGACTAGGATCTCTACCCCTTATCGCTTCGCTCACCAACACCAAAAGCGACCCATAACAAACAATGCAAACAGATTATTGTGTAAACTGATATTTTCACGGAAATGATGATTGAGCAGTGACCTAATCTATACATAGTAAATGTAAGACAGAGATCTAAATAGATAAGATTAAACACAATAATTTAAATTCCGGCATGCTTTGTAATTTCACCATCAATATTTAAATAATCAATCATCAGCATTTCAAACAAATTTTGATAAATACCAACCAAAGGAAATATATAATTTGAAACATCAGATGTTTGATAATACAGTAAGCCTTTTGTTTGGTTTTACCTAATCTAAAAAAGCTGGTAGTTGTGAAGAATCATTGCCTAATTATTGTAAATTGTCGGAATTGTTTGCAAATAAACCTGTTTTGGTTCATTGTAGGCCTAACCTAAAATTACATAAAGCGTTTGATAAAAATCAGCTGTATTATTTATAATATTTAACAACATATGTTTTAATTGAATTATAATCAACTCCTATAAAAGAGAGTGTACCAGCTTACTTACTTATGTACATACGTAAGTACGTGAGTAACATGTAATATAACAGCTGATTTCACCCATCATCTGTAAACCCAGTGTAGATCATAGTTTGGGATTATGTTTACAGCTTCAATCATTATAGTTCCTTCTGAAGTTGGTTTTATTTAATATGAGTTATAGATCAAATTTAAACTTTAACTGGACTTATGAGAAATAACAGAACAGAGTTTCTCATAAAAAACGTTTAATACTTTAAACGCGTTTCGATGACCAGGTCATCATCATCAGTGATGGTTACAAGCTTATAACTTCTACAAACTTTTATTTATATAATGAGTTAGGTTATAGAACTATAATGGATGCTAAAATATACGTTATAATATTTGCTTTGAGGTTATAAACTATATATAAATACAACTTATTATCATCAATACATTTGTTTATACAAACTTAAAGAAGAAATAGGCCTACCCATCATCTGTATACTTAAACAAACACAGTGTAGACTATGGTTTGGGATGATGTTTAGGTAGGCCTAGATAAGTAGGCCTTAATGTTGTTTGTAAATAGTTTGTTTTTTAAATTGGATGTGCATCCAATTAATCAGCCTGTGATTTTTCACAGGGGCTTACTAGTACCGTAATAATTTTGCGTTGATCTTGTTTGTGTTTGCTTTTATATTGTTAATCTAACCTAAAAATGCTGTTGTTTGTAAAGAATAATAATCTGATTATACATTGTCTAAGATGGTTGATATGGTAATGAACGTAAACAAACATGTGTTCATTTTAATCCGAAAAGCTTTTTTATCCGAATTTCACTATTTTCACGGTATAAATTAAATTTTTTTAAAAATAATCCTTCCTTAGTGTGCATCTACGACCTTTAAATTTTCGTATTTGTATCTTAAGTAGGTTTTGCTACATGTTGATTCTATGTCAGTGAGTCATTCAGTCAGGACACAGCCTCTTGTATAATATAGAGTATGTATTCATTGTTGTAATTTCAAAATATTTCTTAAAGTTTTCGCTGACTAAAAAACCCTAACGGGAATACTTATGACTACGGTTCAGTTAAAATGATATGGTTAAAGGTAGTGGCCATTTTGTAAATTGCGTTTCTTGCAATGTTTGCTTCTTTCGTCGTACACTACTCAAATAAATTAAAGGATTCTTTCATTCCGCTCTCATGCTCCAGTAAATCCTGTTTCAGCATCTGAAATTAACGAACAAATATATTTAAAAAGACTTGACAAAGATATACGTTTAGATATTGTAAAATTCAATAAAACACTCAAGTTCAATTTAATTACCAATAGTTTTAGGAGGCTTAATATTTCGTTTAGTGTGTTTGCATATATTTATTTTTACTTTGGACAAAATTAATCTAATTAACAACTTCGCAACATCTCAATTATTTAATGGCAATACAATATGGAAAAATAAAACAAATATAAAAGTAGAATTATTAAAGGTCTAATAAACAACAGAAAATTGCATGTAAGGATGCAATATGTAACTAGTGAAAAGTTGGAACACTTTTTCGAGACTTCGGCTCATGAATGGAACATTCATAGGACGTGACCCTGACGCGCTACGACTTTTTAACAGTCAAAATCGGGTTTCACGTACCCAAAAACATATAAAACGTTAACCCTACACTGTATTTTTTAAATTTTGATCAGAAAACGTGACCCCGACGAGCTACTACTTTTTAACTTTTTAAGATGGCTTTTTCGTACCCAAAAACATTTAAAACGTTACACCACAAAGAATTTTCAAAATGATGATCCAATATTTTCAAAATATTGACCCAAAATACGTGACCCAGACGCGTTACGACTTATTACCTCTCAAAATCTGTTTTTCGTACCCAAATAAATTTAAAAAGATACCCCACACTGTGTATTTTTAAAATGTTTACCTACAAACATGACCCCGATGATCGCTAGAAAGCTCAAAAGCTTTACAACTCTCCGCAATAAAATTACGAAGATTTTGGTACCACTAGAAGTTTTCTACGACGTCTGTGTGTGCTTATATTGTGTTTACAGGAAAACAGACACACAAAAAATTCATATAAATCCTACTTCTTGATGACAGTGTTAAATTAATAATTACAACGTTACCTTGCATTTGTGATCCTGCATTGGCGTAATGTGTATTGACGACCACGGTTTCGACCTCAGTGGGTCATTTACGAATCCTCTTAACACATACTAATTTACACATACATTTACACCCACATACACATTACACTTAACATTGAATTTGAATTGTGCACCATGTTATATGGCTTGTCAATTGATATGCGAATTGATTTAAAACGTGTATGCGTCCCGACCCGCCGCAGTCGCGGAAGGATGAATCCACGTTTTAAATAAAACTTTCCGTGGGGGGGGGGGGGTCTGGTCAGGACCGGGGTTTTGAATCTAAACCATTTTAACACGTCCACTGCTATGGACGCACAACCGACGCACAGTGCATTTCATCATAACCCCATATTGGGAGTATTTTCAAAACACAATGCATTGCGTGCTTCTCACGACAACCTCCGTATTGGGTGGATTTTCAATACAGAATGTATTGCGTGCTTCGCACGCCAACTCCCGTATTGGGAGAATTTTCAATACACAGAGCATTGCTGCTTCGCACGCCAACCCCCATATTCAGAGTATTGTCAATACGCAGTGTATTGCGTGTTTTGTTAGAGTTAAGTATTTATGTTGAACGTTCAGAGTTTTCTTATTTAATAGATCAGATCAAGTTCACAAGAGAGTAAGGCTGGAACCTACTGCATCCATTTGTATTGTACGTTGTAGTCTAACCAAGTAAATCTAAATATCAGTATGCACGCAATGCGCATGATAAAAAATATGTTGCTGGATCCTCTGTTGTATTGTCTATTTTATAATTTAATTTTCACTTTTTAAACCTAGTATTAATTTTTACTACTAAATTTCGGGATTTGGGGGAGGGGGGGGTTAACCCCATACCCCCCCCCCCCCCCAACTGGCTACGGCCTTGATATAATTAATAATTTAATTTGGTACTAATTGTCCGCTTACATTTGCAACTTATCAGATGATTACATTGTGTATACAGTATTTAAAAAATAATATGTTAATAAAGTAAGACGTCAAAATTACCATACAACGAAGTTAATACTTAATTGAAACTAATTTGCTTTATTAATAATGATAATTTCCTAGAATTGTAATTATATTTTGTAAAGACAAATCTTTTATATTGAATTGAACATTTTATAAATCTATAGTTTAGATTCATTTAATAATTGCTATATAAATGCATCAGTACGTTTTAAACAATAAATCAGTTTGTTTTTTCCAATTAAATCTATTTTAAATTCATGCAATCATTATAGAATATTAACCATTGTCGATAATTATTATTCGCTCCAGCAAATACAAAAACTTTTTTTATATATGAACATTTCAACTGTTAATTCTTGTTAATATGTAGAATTGTTTTAACTGTTGAAACAAATACGTAAAATGAATAGCTTTTGGGATAATGAAATATCTATGTCGTCATGTCTGTCCATGTATTCTAGTTAAACTTTCGTAGTTCCATTTATTTACTATAGAATTTCCATAGGAAAGATGAGCTATTGCACTAACCCTTATGGTGATACCTAAGGTCGTTAGTAGTAAATGAGCATCGGTAATGGTCCCCAGGACACGTTTTTGGATATACACGTTTTGTATATCTATATATGTATAAATGTGTTCGCACTTTTTAAATCCTATTCGATTAAAATTTGGTACTCAGGTTGGTTTGTAAGTCGCTCGGACGAGTTCGTTAGCCAAAAAAATCCAACAGCCGAGAGAACTTTTTTGACCGGTAACGATTTTTCGGACTTGAATGAAACTTTTTTCATGGTTAATTTACAAAAATAAATGTACGGTAGTATATTATTCTGCAAATTTTTTACACGACCTTATAGATCGCTTGGTTCCGTTAAAATCGATGAAAATAATACAAAAGTATACAAAAGTAAATTCAGCCGAAAACCAACATTTTAGTGCAGAGGTTTTATCTTATATATTAAAAAAATTCTGTTTTTCTTTTCCGAGTCCGTTCGGCTCTTCTACCCGACCGATTTTCATAATTGAGGTATTACATTAAAGGTATGCACGCCCAGATTTGCCATCAAGCATTACAAATCATGTATCTTTCGCCTTACAAACGTTATAATCAAATGCAAATTTCTGCTGTGTATTCCTTATGGGGGGTTTTTTTGGTTCTTTGTCCACTTTGCGTTCGTATACCGTCCATCCGATTGCTTTGAAATTTTGCGTAGTAACACAGGTTAACCCTGGGAAGGTTTTAGGCCATTTACCGAAGTCGTAGGACATTAGGGCTACGCCCCAGTGGCCTTCAAAGTTTCAATGTTAATCTTATGGAAGAAAGATTTCTATTGATTTTATCAGGGACACAAAAACAGCTGTTCGTATGAAAAGCTTAAAACAGCTGATTTTGATCAACAACTGATTTGGATCAAATCAGTATCAAAATGTAGTATTACCTTTTTGAGGTTACATTGACAAACTAAAAACAAACACAAACAAAAATCAACGAAAAATGCTAACTATATTTTAATTCAATTCAAACATTGGTTGTTACAAACCTATTATATATAAAACAGCTAATTTGGATCAAAAACTGAACATAATCATTCACAGATATGTCAAGTCTTATATATTATCATCCGTTCAGCCGCTATTCACCCGAGAAGGAGCTCCGGTATACAATCCTTCAAATTTCCCATGTTAATCTTATGGAGATAATGTTTAATGAGTTTGAGTCAGCTGCCAAATAAAACAGCTAATTTATGCTCGGTCACCTATGTACAAACGAGTAAAAGATTAACGAGATTCTTTATCGAATTTTCCACCTGCGAGCGAAGCGAAGCAGCCATCTGAGGCCGAAGGCCGAGCCGGGGTTGGGACGCGGAGCGTCCAGGGGCAGAGCCCCTAGACTACATATTAATTTGAAAAGATTTTTTGTAATCCAAGTGAGATCTCGAGTTTTACTGGACCGATATACACGCAGTTGGTACCAAATTAAAGGTAACTGTCTGTGTATTTGCCCATTTTGCTTGGATTTCAGCTATTACCCCACTAAATTTTCTAAAAACGGAAATTAAAATCTCTTATGGCAATTTAACATGGGGTAAAATTTTAAGTCTATTCCGAGTGATATCTTTAGTTCTATTGGACCGATTGACATGCGGTTTGTGTTAAATGAAAGGTAATTAACCCTATATTTGCCCATTTGCCTTAAAATTTTACTATTCCTTCGTTTAATATTAAAAAAAAGGAATTTAAAATACTTTCTATTCATTAACATTGTTTTTACTGATCAAATGAATATAATAGCACAGCACAGCTGATTACAACAGTAAGTTATCATATGGACAGATATAATAACACAGATCAGCTGATTATAACAGCACATGTTTTATTATCATAACATGGTTTGTTTATGTTGTAATTTACTTTATTGAAGTAGGTTATGTTTACTTTTGCTGTTGCTTAATTGGTGATGGAAAATGTATTTTTAGATGTGTTTCTTACTTTTTATATGGAACTCAAACGTTCAAATTAAACGAAATTTACTTATTTAAATCAATCTATTAAATCAGGTAACTAGGCCTACTCTTAACTTGCGAAATATTCGCACGGGTCAGCTAGTCATATTTATTAAAATTATAAAAATATAAAACAATGTTGGTTTTATGCTAATTTTGGATGTTGTAGACAATTACCAAAAAATTATGTTTTCGGTTGTTTCTTGATAACAATAATGGTCGATAACCTACAGAAACGAATTTTTTTTTGTTTTTCATAAAAAATATAACTCATTTTCACTCTTGTAAATTATTTTGTAAAGTTTGCAGTTTTCAAGATTTTTTTTACGTTAAACATTTTCAAGAGCACTGTAATTTGAAAATGTTTCTATTATTTTCCTGCATCAAAACTATTCAGCGAACAAATGATGTTAGAATACTGTACCGATTTATTTAAATATTTTTATTCGAACGTATTCATTATAATAATTAATGTATAATTAATATACCCCTCCGGGAAGTAAAAAAGTGCCCATCATAACCCCAACGCTTGCTGTCATTTTGATTTATTAAATACATTTTCAAATATGAGACATTTTTTAAAATAATTTATTTCAGTATTTTAGTTTTATCTCTCTACAGCGTTAGCAGCAACAGTTCTATTATTTACATATTATACAGTTTAATCCATAGCGTTAATGCAAGACATTGAAATCCAAACATATACATTTTACACAACCATTAATATTTAAATGCAACAGTGGTATATTGTAGGCTATATCTCTAATTCCCTATCAAGTGACAATACAATGATGCAATAAAAATAAACAATGAATCCCCTGTGTTTTAGCTCAATCTACCAAATGTTTGCTTAGTATAAAACCCACATAATTATAAAAATGTAACTTTTTAAATTACATAAAAACTGTGAACTCACTATAAAGAGTGTTCATTAAGTCCCTTCAACCCCCTTTATTATTTTTGTTATTGAAAATAATTTAACAAAACTTTGTAAGTATCTTGTGTTGCATAACAGGACAAATGTTTTGACATATCTGAACCTTTATGATTTTGGGGGGCTTGAGGGGGTCGGGGGGGGGGGACTAAAAGTTTCAAATATAAAGGTAGGTCATGTAATGCACCATTCAAAAGCTTATTTACAGAGAAACAGAATGGCACAAACTAGAGCTTATTGTCTTATTTCGTTTCAAAGTAATGGACAATCATAGTTCTGGAAAATGATATTGTTTTCATAGCATCAAAGCAGGTTATTAGTTTGTTAATATTAGGGAAAAGTAGTTTGTACGTTTTTTCCAGAACTTTGATTGCCCATTACTTTGAAACGAAGCAACCTAAGTGAGTTTAGCGAATTTAAAAAATAATGTTTATAATTATGTTTAGTTCTACTATTTGGAAGAGTGGTCTACTCGAGAAGACGCTGAATAGCTGGCTGTACAACGAAATATATTTGTAGAATTTGTTTGCAACTCAGCCTCCATCGGCGGCTCACGGGCTTCTTCGTTACAATCGTTTTGATATGAAACGAAGTCCATGGGATAGACGTCCCGAAACGCGTCAAAAGAACAACAAAATACAGGACACTGACGGAAAAATAAAAGGTATTGTACTTTATTATATTTTTTAATTAGATGTTTGCTATTAGATGTTTGCTTATAATGTTGAACTTATTTAACTAAAGCTTATATAGTTATTAATGTTTATAATTTTAAAATTTACTTGCCTGTTATTTCCTTGTTACCTAAATTTAAAATTTAAATTCATTTTAAGATTTGAAATACTTGTTATTTTTAAATAGTCTTAGTCGTAAACGTAATAAGTGATTGTAGTTTTTTAAGTTTTTCCAGATTTTATTTTCGTCAACTGATTTTCTTTGCTGTTACAATCTGATGTGTTTTGTGACTTATGTAAAGTTTACGACCATTGCATGATTCACATTATCCCAGGCAATAGCAACAAATAAAAAATCAACTCATATAAAAGCGAGTGAACGTCCATACGTGAGTAACAATATAATACTGATTTCACCCATCATCTGTAATACGTAAACAAACCCTAGCATAGATTTTACTTTGGGGTTATGTTTACAACTTCAATCAATATAAGTCTTGTGAAGTTGATTTTTTGAAACATGAGTTAAAGAACTAATGCAGGCTGTAATACGTTATATGATTTGCTTTGAGGTTATAAAATGAATATGAATACAACCTTCTATTATAAATATATTCATTTATACAAATTTAAAGAAAAGATGCTCATTCGTTTAACTTCGGAAACATTCGTACATCTTCGTATTACATATAAACATATTCTATTAATAAATTCTTAATTATAATATTAATAACTTCTAAATAATTTGATATATCATTATGAAATAAAAATAAATTTATCTTTATCTATCTATATATATTTATATATAATTGAAATACCACTCAGTCACACACTCATCATGATTTCTCAAAAACTACCGCACGGATTGAAATAAAATTTGGTATGTAGCTTCCTCTAGGACCATAGGTGCTCCCTAAAAAAGGGTTTGAAAACATTCGAAATTTTAGGGGGGGTTTGGGGGATCAAAGTTATTAACTCACGATTTCTTCAAAACTACCTAACGGATTGGAATGAAATTTGGTATGTAGCTTCCTCTAGGGCCATAAGTGTTCACTAAAAAAGGGTTTTAAAAATTTGGAAATTTTAGGGGGGTTTGGGGGGTAAAAATTACTAAATTACTATTTCTCCAAAATTACCGAACAGATTGGAATGAAATTTGGTATGTAGCTTCCTCTAGGGCCATAGGTGCTCACTAAGAAAGGGTATGACAAATTTCGAAATTTTAGGAGGGGTTTGGGGGGATCAAAGTTACTAAAATCATAATTTTAGATCTTTTATTATTATGACAATAGTGCTTTTATTATTTAAGATCTATATATATATAAAAGCCAAATACTACTCACTGACTAAACACTTAAAAATAATACAATTACGTTAAAAAGACTGAAAATACCAACCACCACGGGCAACGCCGTACGGGTCAGCTAGTTTAGATATATAATAATCAATATAAATAAAAATAAAAAATTTTAACAAATGGTCCTGCAGTTTTATAACCGTTATAATTGTATACATTTGCCAAGGTAAACGTCCCCGTCAGTATAGTTAGGTGGGCAAAGATAAAGTCTGTTGTTTTTAAATAGTTTTTGTTTAGCATTTCTGATGTGTATTTCACTAATCTGCCTGTGATTTTTCAAGGGGCTTACTAGTAAATACAAAATAATTTAGTAATCTTGTAACTTATAAATCCTATTACATACTTAATTTGTATTCAAGAGTTGTGTTTAGCCCTTTTATCAAGGTGTTATCACCTTCTTACTACTTTCTACTCTCTAATTCAAAGGGGTAACAAAACGACAAATCTTTCCAGTTTTTCCTGCTACAAACTAATGCTTCAAAGCGTACAGATTGTGACCTGTATTGATCACCAATCATTGATTTTCCTTTATTCCTAGTTTCTTCTTCTGTGCTTAATGTATACCTCTCAAAGCCAATGAGCGGTAAGTATAAATAGAGTAATAACTCTTTGCCTGTTATCTCTTTTTGTTAAACAACTTTAATGTTTTTCTAAATAAAAAAAAAAAAAATTTTATGTGAACACTAGCTGAACAATGCTTCGCTATTGCATAATTATTT
>JAGFPH010001150.1:290272-303935 GCA_018207615.1 Philaenus spumarius
TTAATAAAAAAATAATAACTGATTTTTTGGGGGTTTTTTGGCCAAAGAGGGGGTTGTTTTTCAAATATTTTCAAAACCTTTTTTCGTGCATCTATATAGGCTCACTGTATGGATGCACGAAAAGAATTTTGGAAAATGTTTAAAAACAACCCCCTTTTTCGTCAAAAAAACCCCAAAAAACAGTTATTATTATTATTTAAACAAGAATTTTTAGAAAGATACGGTTTTGTGCATATGGTAGGGTATATTAAGGGTTACAAACAAGCCAAATTTGATCAAAATCGTTGGAGCCGTTTTTTTATAAAAAAATTATAACTGATTTTTTGTTGGTTTTATGGCCAAAAAGGGGGTTGTTTTTCAAAAATGTTCAAAACCGTTTATCGTGCATCTTTTTAGGCCTACTTGACATGTCTGGTGCAAATTTTTTTGAAATCGATCGAAAAGTGTTTGCTCTAGCTTTGTAACATACAGACATACAGAAATACATACAGACATACATACAGACAGACATTTTGTAAAAACCACTTTTTTCTACTCAGGGGGTACCAAAACGGATATTTCCACAAAAATCTCAACATCGATTTTTTTGTGATCACTATACTTTCTCTATACTATAGTATATTGAGAAAGTAAAACCCCATCTGATTATTCCTTGCCGGATCTTTTATTAGTATAAGTTAACTTTTTTTAATGAGAAATGTATTTCTTTACTCAACGACACCTACGTGACAAAGGTCTTCATGTCAGGTTGTACAATGCTGCGCATGCGCTGGAGCGCCCCTTCCCCAGCCCACCCTGTACACTGTTGAGATTTTAACGGTTGCGCTCAAGATATTCCGCGCGAAGTGTACACAACACTTGAAACATTATTTACAATATTTCAAACAACTTGCACTGCTACTATCTCTTTAATATAATTATTGTCAATCGAGATCGTCTTGTTCACCCGTTCATTGCTCGGTCAGTAAAATTTAGAGATGGGCAAGTCGGTTCACATAACAGAACGACTCTTTTGTATCTAGTTTAATTGAAATATTCGTTCACTTAGTATCGTTCTCGATCGCTACATTGATTTTATAAATGTAACATAATTCAAAACAATAAGTAAACGTTAAAACTGTATACATATCATACAATTAAAATTGAAATATTTTTTTTTTATTTTCACAATTATGAAATTACAATCTGTTTGATCGAAGTGGAATCGGGCTGGATTTATGGGTACGTTGCTTCTTCGCCACTAGTTCTACATCCGTATCTACAACTTTGGTGACTGCAGCGCACTTTGTGCTAACATTTCGAACTAAATTAGTAGATCTCAAGATACAAAGTTGTTTTTCTTTTATAAGATATCATTTAACGTATAATTGAGGAGGTCAGTCTAAAACTAAAAATTGTTTTACAAATAAAGTTCAAAATTTAAACAAAATTATTTCATTGAAATTAACATAAATAGAACGTAACACCATAGATAATGAATAATAAAATAGATCATGCACGCCTACGAGGGCTGTGTGCCGAAAAAAAGGTTGTCGGGAAAATAGTGCATGATCGCACCGCGAGGTAGCGCTAGGGAGAAATCATTGGTAGCATTGGTGCTTCACACAGCTTCCGTCGTTTCCCCAATAGATAGAGCCACTATCGTCGAATTTCCAGTGGATTAAAATATTGCATTGGATCGGAGTTCTATTAGGTTATCCAAATACAATGGTAAAACTCACTAATGCAAAATAAAGCAGTCCAGGGACTGTAGACATAAGGGAAAACTGTAATGAATTATAAATCGTTGGTCATATTGGTTTAGTCTGAAATTTGATCATTTTATTACTACAAAGTAAACTATTTTAACACAACTTACAAAATGAGAAAATGAGGATCTTAGTTCATTCCAAATGTATTACTAAATAAACTATTTTAACACAGCTTACAAAATGAGGAAGCACGATGTCCATTTCAGAGGTAATTACCAAGTAAACTATTGTAGCATAATTTACAAAATGAGAAAGCACAATGTCCATTAAAAAGTATTACCAAGTAAACTATTGTAGCATAATTTACAAAATGAGAAAACACAATGTCCATTAAAAAGTATTACCAAGTAAACTATTGTAGCATAATCTTATCTTCTAAAGCGAGAGATAATTGTTTGTCTGCTAAATGGATCTGGAATCTCCGTCTAAGGATTTTTCATTTTTTGATTTTATATGGGGCTTTTGGCCACGAGAAATCGATTGGAAATGGTCACCAGTCTGGGAAAATTCGTTTTCTACGTCTTTTTATTAAATTAAAAAGTGAAATTTGTCCATTTTAAACAATACAAAGCACAGCTGATGCAAATGTTTTCAATGCCATTACAATAATCATCTGCTTTCTTTTAAACTGTATATTTTGTTAGAGGTAAGCGGTAAGCCTAATGTTGTATCTATTTATAGTTACCATGGCAACGAATACTTCTGCTAAATAAACATATCCTTTATTTAGTTGTTTAATGTTATAGACCTAACCTAAACGATGTTCACGGAAATTTGCAATAATAGTTATTGACGTGAGCGAACTAGGCCCTAGGCCTAAATCGATATTGAAATATTAAACTTTAATTTAGGCCTGACTTATTACTGAGGCATAGCGTTGAGATTATGGTTAATCCTTTAAACTGTATTTTTATTACAGGTAATCCTAATGTTGTATATACCCTTTATTTAGTTGTTTAATGTTATAGGCCTAACCTCAAAACTCAATAATCCAATATTTATTATTGAAATCATAGCCCTGCTTATAATCGAGCTTTAGCTCGGTCTCCTGGTACTTTACAAAATGAGAAAGCACAATGTCCATTAAAAAGTATTACCAAGTAAACTATTGTAGCATAATTTACAAAATGAGAAAGCACAATGTCCATTTCAAAAGTATTGCCAAGTAGGGTCTAAACTATATACTCTGCTATATACACATGTGTACTCACCAATCGCTAAATATTTTAGACACGGTGTGCTTATAGAAGTTTACTTTTCAATAAATATTATTTTTTTACCAATTAAAATTCAAAATTATTTAAATTTAAAAAAATATAAATACAGATAATTTGAAATTACTTTATATATTTTCATTTCAAATTCCTTAAGCCGTAATCTCTTAATAGAACTAGTAAAATACTGTACGTTAAATTTGAAAGATCAGACTCTGCTTGACTAATCGTTTAATATAGTAGTAGATTATAAAATAAAAATCATAATTAACAAATAGCATAAATAAATTAATGTCTAGAAACATTGCCAAGATACAAAAACAAAAAAAAGTAGTCCTACTTTTGTAGTTAGCCTAAATCTAGGGTCGTAATAAATTTTTCATTTCCTTATTCACTGATTTACTTGAGATTCAGTGATCGAACAAACTCACGAAGATTCGGATTCACAAACATCCACTTATTTTCATAATCATACACGGATTCGTTCACTGAAGGACTCAAAATAATCTTCGTTCTTGTTCGCATCGTTTACTTAGTTCTTTGGTACCGAGTCAGTTTGGTGGTGTGGGCTGTAACTCACTTTGTTCTTGTCGTTCACATTGTCCTTTGATGTCGAGTCAGTTGGAAAGGGTGGGGCTAGGGATTGGAAAGAGTTAAGGGAGGGTGAGAGAAAGAGAAAGGAGAATTGCACGAGTTGAGAGGGTTGGCCGTTCCTTTTATGTGAACCACTGAATCACGCGTTCGGTCCAATGAATCGTTTTTTTTTAGATTTGATCACTCTCTAACTACCCATCCCAGGTAGATTGATCTTGTGTTGTGGGAGTTCGAATCTTCTGCTTGAATAGCCTTTTAACTAAATACTATGGAATAATAATAATATATGGTATTGGTTCATTAGTACAGACTGGTCGGAAATAGATTGCTTGTATATTTGGAATTCCTAGAAAACATCCATAATTGGCCTTTTTGAACATTTATGTATTGTTTGAAAGTTCCTTAGTATGCTCGAATAATTATGGTCTGTTTCTTAAAAGTGCTCTGCAAATTTTGATTGAACCCTTTTTTTTAGTTTGTCCTTTTACTTTTTTAAGTCTGGTTCTAAATCTTCTTTCTGCTAGGCAGTTATATAATAGTTATGGCAATCGTCTTATATTATTTGATATATCCCGCTTTCATTGAAAGGAAATTTTTCTTTATTTTTGTTGTTGCTTTGCCTAAATTATTCCTGCATATTATTCTGCACATTTTACTTTACATGACCGTATAGCTCACTTGGTTCCCCCAAAATCAATAAAAACGTAAAATACCATAAAAGTACCCGATCCAAATACACTTGGAGGATTTTACCGTGTGGCCATATCCTGATCCGAGACTGACGTCCTATATGAAAATTAAGATCAAAAAACTATTACCGAAATATTACTTTCTTGTAAATACAAATGCAAGATAATCTTTTGCTGCTGTTTATTGCATGGAAATAAGTTTCAAATAAGACATTGCAGCTTTACTATCTATTTGATGGAAACGTTAATAACATTCCGGAGTGATAGACTGGAACCGGAAAGCAATAGTTGATACTGTACAATCTAGAAACACTTAATACACCTATTAACAAATAATTTATACTTGTAGTTTGTTAAGAAATACCATACAAGAATAGCGAGTGGTTATCTATACATTAATAAAAGGCAAAGCTTTCACTCACTCATCATCACTAATTCTCCCACTTCCCAAGAAACTAGAGAGATGAAATTTAGCATGTGTATACTTTGTGATGGAAATAGGAAAACTAAAGAAATTTCATTTTGATATTCAAATTGTTAGGGGTAGTTTTGGGGGTTTAGGGGTAGTTTTGACTGATCACAGTTTCTCAAAAACCATACCACATAGGAACTTGAAATTTGGTACACACACTGCTTATAGACACTAGAGGCACAGTAAGAACGGATTTTAAAATATTTAGCCTGTAAGGGTTGAAGCAACCCCTAAAACAGTAAATATTGTTTGTTATATATCTCAAAAACTTTACATCCTAGGAATCTGATATTTGTAACATGTATTTGCCACAGGGGAAATGATTTTAAAATATTTGGCCTGCAAGGGTTGAAACAACCCCTAAAACAATAAATATTCTTTGCTATACATCTCAAAAACCATACCACTTAGGAACTTGAAATTTGGTACACATACTGCTCATAGACACTAGAGTCACACTAAGAAAGCATTTAAAAATATTCGGTCTGTAAGGCTTGAAACAACCTATAAAACTCAATAAATATTGTTTGTTATATATCTCAAAAACGTTACCTCCTAGAAACGTGAAATTTGGTATAAGTATTTGTCATAGGGACAAAAGGCGTACTAAGAAAGTATTTTAAAATATTTGGTCTGTAATGGTTAACAACCCCTAAAACAATACGGTAAATATTGTTTGTTTTATATCTCAAAAACCTTACGTCCTAGGAATCTGAAATTTGGTACATGTATTTGCCATAGGGGAAACGATTTTAAAATATTTGGCCTGCAAAGGTTGAAACAACCGATAAAACAATAAATATTGTTTTTTATATATTTCAAAAACCTTACCTCCTAGAAACGTGAAATTTTTTATAAGTATTTGTCATAGGGAGAAGAGGCGTACTAAGAAAGGATTTAAAAATATTTGGCCTGCAAGGGTTGAAACAACCCCTAAAACAATACATATTATTTATTATATATATCAAAAACCTTACCTCCTAGAAACGTAAAATTAGTTACAAGTATTTGTCATAGGGACAAGAGGCGTTCTGAGAAATGATATTAAAATATTTGGCCTGAAAGGGTTTAAACAACCTCTACAACAATAAATATTGTTTGTTATATATCTCAAAAACCATACCACCTAGGAACTTGAAATTTTTTACACATATTGCTCATAGGCACTAGAGGCGCACTAAGAACGGATTTTAAAATATGTGGCCTTTAAGGGTAGAAGCAACCCCTAAAACAATAAATATTGTTTGTTATATATCTCTAAAACCTTACCTCCTAGAAACGTGAAATTTGGTATAAGTATTTGTCATAGGGACAAGAGGCGTATTAAGAAAGGATTTTAAAATATTTGGTCTGTTAGGTTGAAACTACCCCTAAAACAATAAATATTGTTTGTTATTTATCTCAAAAACCATATCACCTAGAAACTTGAAATTTGGTACACACACTGCTCATAGACACTAGAGGCACACTAAGAAAGGATTTTAAAATATGTGGCCTGTAAGGGTAGAAGCAACCCCTAAAACAATAAATATTGTTTGTTATATATCTCAAAAACATTACCTCCTAGAAACGTGAAATTTGGTACAAGTATTTGTCATAAGGCAAGAGGCGTACTAAGAAAGGACTTTAGAATATTAGGTCTGTAAGAGTTGAAACAACCCTTAAAACAATAAATATTGTTTGTTATATATTTCAAAAACCATACGACCTAGGAACTTGAAATTTGGTACACATATTGCTCATAGGCACTAGAGGCGCACTAAGAAAGCATTTTAAAATATTTTACCTTTAAGGGTTGAATCAACCCTTAAAACAATAAATATTGTTTGTTATATTTATCTGAAAAACCTTACCTCCTAGAAACGTGAAATTTGGTTATCAGTATTTGTCATAGGGACAAGAGGCGTACTAGGAAAGGATTTTAGAATATTTGGTCTGTAAGGGTTGAAACAACCCCTAAAACAGTAAATATTGTTTGTTATATATCTCAAAAACCATACCACCTAGGAACTTGAAATTTGGTACACATACTGCTCATAGGCACTAGAGGCAAACTAAGAACGAATTTTAGAATCTTTGGCCTGTAAGGGTTGAAACAACCCCTAAAACAATAAATATTGTTTGTTATATATCTCAAAAACCTTACGTCCTAGGAATGTGAAATTTGATACATGTATTTGCCGTAGGGGAAATGATTTTAAAATATTTGGCCTGCAAGGGTTGAAACAACCCCTAAAACAATGAATATTGTTTGTTATATATTTCATAAACCTTACCACATAGGAACTTGAAATTTGGTACACATATTGCTTATAGGCACTAGAGGCGCACTAAGAAAGCATTTTAAAATATTCGGTCTTTAAGGGTTGAAACGACCTATAAAACTCAATAAATATTGTTTGTTATATATCTCATAAACCTTACCTCCTAGAAACGTGAAATCGGGTATAAGTATTTGTCATAGGGACAATAGGCGTACTAAGAAATGATTTTAAAATATTTGGTCTGTTAGGGTTTAAACAACCCCTAAAACAATAAATATTGTTTGTAATATATCTCAAAAACCTTACCTCCTAGAAACGTGAAATTTGGTACAAGTATTTGTCATAGGGGCAAGAGGCGAACTAGGAAATTATTTTAATATATTTGGCCTGCAAGGGTTGAAACAACCCCTAAACATTAAATATTGTTTGTTATATATCTCAAAAACCCTATCTTCTAGGAATGTGAAATTCAGTACACATATTTTTCAGTAGCACCTAAAGGCAAACTAAGTAATGATTTTAAAATATTTGGTCTTTATGGGTTGGAACAACCAATAAAAAATAAGTATAGTAGGCCTATGTTATAATTTCCTTAAAGCTAGAAAACAAAAATGTTTTATGTTTATTTCTTACACGATACATATAAAAAGTAAACCAGTTTTACATTTTGAAAATATGTGAAAATGTAGTAACAACCCCTAAAACTGTAAATATTAATTTAATTCTGCCTAGGGACGTGAAATTTGGTACACATATTGCTCAATAGAGGCTAGCGGCAAACGAAAGGATTTTAAAATATTTGGCCTTTAAGGGTTTAAACAACCCAGAAAACAATAAACATTGTTTGTTATACTTTCCTTAAAGCAAGAAAGCTGAAATTTTGTACATTTATTTGTTAGAAGATACATATAAAAAATAAAGCAATTTTACCATTTTATCACGTTCTTCTAAGGGGTGAACATTTAATAACAACCCCTATAACTATAAATATTAATTTAATTTCGTTAAGGAACGTGAAATATTTGGTTCACATATTGCTCATAGGCGCTCTAAAATATGATTTTAAAATATTTGACCTTTAAGGGTTGAAACATCCCTAAAACAATATATGTTGTTTGTTTACTTTCCTTAAAGCTGAAATTGTTTACATATATTTCTTAGAAAACACATATGAAAAGTAAATGACTTCTACATTTTGTTACTTGCTGCTAGGAGTGAAAATGTGTTAACAACCCCTAAAAACAATAATTGTTAATATTCATACATCCCTTAAAACTAGAGAGCTGAAATTTTGTACATTTATTTCTTGCATGATACACATAAAAAGTAAACCAGTTGTACATTTCGTTACGTGCTGCTAAGGGTTGAAAATGTAATAACAAACCATAAAAACAATCAATACTAATTTTTATTCCTTCCTTAAAGCTAGAGAGCTGAAATTTGGAACTTATTAACCTTCAGAAAATATTTAAGACGTAACCTAATCAAAACTAACCCGATCTATGCATTCGCAGTTAAAGACGCTGCAAATATCAAGCTAAGACTGTGATTTACCAGTCTGTAGATTTAGCGGTTTAAAAAAAAGATGCTCTTCACTCTAAATTTTTTATTTATTTAGCACACATACCATGACGAAGACTATTGACGTTCAACCAGTGAACAATAAATACCAAAGTAATTGAATATAAATGTTATAATTCACTTTAATAATAATAGAAGAAAGAAAATGAGAGAATACTATGACAATTAATTATAAATCATGGTGATGCAACAAACAAATTCCCAGTAGCGAAGCACGGGTATTCAGCTAGTTAAAAATAAAGAGAGAATAATTTTAAATAAACGGTACCAGATAACTGCCACATACTTTCTCCCAGTCGAAACTTTATACTTTCCCAAGAGTAGCATAGGAGATGGTTATTTAGAATTGCAAAAGTAGGAGGAGAAGGACAGTAACAAATAAATATTATTATTATTATTGAAACTATTCGATCGATTTCGAATAAATTTGCACCAAACATGTCAATTAGGCCTGTATATATGCACAAAAGAAGGTTTTCAAAAAGTTTGAAAAACAACCCCCTTTTGGTCAAAAACTCCCAAAAATCAGTTATTATTATTACCTAAACGAGAATTTTTTGAAAGATGGAGTTTTTTGTATATGGTAAGGTACATTAAGATAAACAAAATTTTAACAAAATCGTTAGAGCCATTTTTGAGAAATTTAGATTTTTCTCGTTTTTTACCATTTTTGGGGGGTAAAATTCCTTAAAAATCAAAAATTTGAAAAAATAAAAAAAAGCCTGGAGATATTCTAGAACTACACCTACATACCAAATTTCATCAAAATCGGACAGTTGGTATGGTCTCCCGCTCTGTACACATCCTTACAGACACACAGACACACGGACAGACATCACAAAAAAACACTTCTTTGGGGTTCAGGGAGCACCAAAACAGATAATTCCACTAAAAATTCAAATTCAAAAATTTGGACGAAAACAATACTTTCTCCATATACTACGTATAGGGGGGAGAAAGTAAAAATACTCATATCATTAGCTGTTTTAATTTATCTTTTTATGTAGGCCAAATGATAAGTTTGAGGAAAATGTTTCAGTACATAGTCTATGTAATAAACGGGACCAGGAACTGGCACATACTTTCTCACAAACATATTTAAATTAATAAAGAAATTCTCTATGACTTCATAATTGTTGGTGGGGTAGGAGGGGTGATTTTAGTAGGAGATTAACTAATAAATATTATTATTATTATCTAGAGCGAAAACTATTCCATCGATTTCGAACAAATTTGCACCAGACACGTCAATTAGGATTGTAAAGCGGCAAGAAAAAAGGTTTGGAAAATTTTTGAAAAACAACCCCCTTTTTGGCCAAAAGCACCCAAAATCAGTTATTATTATTATTATTACCTAAACGAGAATTTTGAGAAATATGCTGTTTTTTGCATATGGTAGGGTACATTAAAGGCTACAAATAAGCCAAATTTTATCGTTAGACCCGTTTTTTTATAAAAAAATAATAACTGATTTTTTGTAGGTTTTTTTTTTGCCAAAAAGAGGGTTGTTTTTCAAAAAAATTTAAAACCATTTTTTCATGCACCTATTCAGGCCTACATGACATGTCTTGTGCAAATTCTTTTGAAATCGATCTAATAGTTTTCGCTCTAGCTTTGTATACATACAGACAGACATTTTGTAAAAACCACGTTTTTGGGCTCAGGGGGTCCCAAAACGGATATTTCCACAAAAATCTCAACATCGAATTTTTTTGCTTACACTATACTTTCTATAATATAGAAATTAATCTATAATATATTATGCTATAGGATAGTGAGAATGTAAAAAGTGCAATGTTGGAAATTAACATTGATTTAAGGATTCAGATTTGCAGTTATTCAAATATTGATATTATTCATACATTGTTATATAATCCATTGTAATTTTACTTTGAATTTATCAACTATAGACAGAATTAGTAAGTAAATTAGTAGTATTTTATAAAAACAGTGTTCTATCTCTGAAAAATATACATTATAAATTTATTTTAGTTTTGTTTATTCACGTTTCTATATTTACAAACTACTATGGAAAACAGCTAGCAACCAAACAACAAATTAATATTCTATTTTCTCATACGATTTCCTTGACAAAAGGATTTAATTATTAATTATTTTATTGTTTATTGAGTGGAGTATATTTTAGAAAGTTTATTCATCATACACTGAAGTTTATTTGTTTGTGTTCCGTTCAATTTACAACAACCAAAAATTGATAGTTACTAAATATTGTCTACAGATTACTTAATTAAAAACTGATTGAAATGAATTCTAACGGATAGAAACTTATACTGAACATAGAAACAAGTATATGTAATATTTTTACTGTATCATCAGTTACGGTAATTAAAAAATAACTCTGCCTGCTTGCTTCGCTCACCAACCCCGCGGCGAAGCAAATGCAAACAGACTATTGTATACGATAATGTTTTCACGGAAATTACGATTAATTATGCCAGAGATTTTTAATAGAATATTATGCGAATTTCAAGCAATAAAATATGACAAAAATGTGATACGGTAAAGCAGTATTTCAAACTGGTCAGAGAGCGTAGTAAAAAATTAAGTTAAAGTCATAATTTTAATAGTAGTATGTGTTTGAACTGTGATATAGTAAACCTTTCTAGCATTTGATATTATATTACCTAATCCAAAAATCTGTTGGTTGTGAAAAATAATTACCTGATTATAAATTTACCAATTTTGTTGCAATGATAATAAATATATAAGCCTTTATGAAACATGAGTTGGATCAGTAAATGCCTAACCTAATACTGTGTTAAGTTCTTGATCCAATCAGCTGATTTATTTATAATCTATATAACAACAGATGTTTAAATTGAGTCGCTTAGTTTCAAATCGTCATTTATCCATTTTTTTTCGAAATTGAGTTACTGGTTGCATGACATTCTTGATAATATTTACTACCAGATTCAACCAATAGTTTGTTTCAAAACGTCCTTTAAATAATTTTAAATACATATAAAAGATGTGAGAAATGCTTGTTTGGTTCCAAAATGTCCTTTATCCAATCCAACATGGCTGCCGCTAATCATGAGCTATTTTCTTTTCAAAACGTCCTCTATCCTTACTTAATGTAATGGGTGGATTCTATTTTTTATTCAAAATGTCTTTTATCCTTTATTATTATTTTCAAAACGTCCTTTATCCTTTATTATTATTTTCAAAACGTCCTTTATCCTTGTTTTGGTTTCAAAACGTCCTTTATCCAAACAATTTTATTAAATTACTTAATATCTCTATAAGATATCATTGTTGTGTTTGTTTATAATTTAACTAAGCTGTTTAATAAATAAAGAGAAAAAAAATTAACTGATAATGAAAAGAATTACATTTTTAGGGCCTTTTTTTTAGTTTACCAACATTTTTGTTAATTGGATAAAGGACGATTTGAAAATAAGCGACTCAATTACAGTAAGCCTTTTTCATTTATTTTTCCTTTGTGTTTGTTAAACTAACCTGAAAACGCTGTTGATCGTAAACAATAATTAACTAATCTATAATAATATAATAAAGAGGTAGTTTGTTTGTTTATAAGTAGGGTGTAATCTTTGGAACTACTGAACCGATTGAACAAATAGTTTTACTAATAAAAAGTTACACTATCGCTGAGTTAAATAGGCTATAATTCATTTTTATAAACACATTTTTTATTTCAATATTTGTAAATTTAGTCGGACAAAAATCTTAGGTTAGGTCTAGACTGATGAACCAACACATTTATTACCGTAGCAACCAATTGAATAAAATAACAGATAAAACTGCTGTTTGCACAAATATTTCCATTAAACCCTTTCTTACCGAGCGCCTATGGCCCTAGAGGAAGCTACAAACCAAATTTCATTACAATCTGTTCGGTAATTTTGGAGAAATCGTGATTTAGTAATTTTTACAACCCAAACCCCCTAAAATTTCCAATTTTTTTTAACCCTTTTATAGTGAACACTTATGGCCCTATAATGGAAGCTACATACCAAATTTCATTCCAATTCTTTCGGTAGTTTTGAAGAAATCGTGATTTAATAACTTTGATCCCCCAAACCCCCCTAAAATTTCGAATTTTTTCAAACTCTTTCTTAGTAAGCACCTATGGCCCTAGAGGAAGCTACATACCAAATTTCATTTCAATCCGTTCGGTAGTTTTTGAGAAATCATGATGAGTGAGTCAGTAAGTGAGTGAGTTAGTGGTAATTCGGTTTTATATATATATAGATTGATAATTACGTAGATAGATTCAAAAATAAAGTAATTTCTAATCATTTAGGCTATAAATATAAAAAATAAAAAAAGGTCAGCTCCTAGCATATGAAATTCGAAATCGCGCAGCAGTGAATGTGTTATAAGATTTGCCTCAGAAATATTTCAGTTTAAAACTATAATTGTAGTTCCATACGAATTAGATCTGAAATAAAGCGTCATAACTATTTTCTGTTTCATATATTTTCGTTCCGCTCTATAACTGCACTTGGATTTATTTACTACCTCAAGTCCAGTTAGTTTTATTACAGCTGTTCTGTTCTGGAAAGCCAGGTTATATATGTGGCTCTATATAGGTAAGTTCGGAATTTTAATTAATTTTAGTTAGATTTATAAATCACCCCCACCCCCCCCCCCTACACATACAAAATGCATAAACTTGAACTAACAAGCGGTAAAATAATATATTCTAAACAATTCACTTTCCGACCTATAAAGAAATAAATAAATATTCCGTTAAAGTTTACTGTTAGTTTATCAGCTATTGTTATTAACTGCTTCGTTTTGCTTGAATTTATTAATGTTCTCCGTTTGTTATTTCGTCACTACAGGCGAGAGTTATCTAGATGTAATATTAACATTATATCTATACTATAAACAAAATTGAAATATCTCTGTTCTGTGATTTCATAATTCCCTATAAATTCCAGACTGCAGTATTTGACGCTCTCTCTGGCACAGAACGCAACCATTTCAAACAATTCCTAGAATTTGCATATATTTGCAAATTCGATTATTTAATATATTTAAAATCATCCAATCGTAATAAAACTGGCACCGTTGGAAAGTAAATGAATTAAACTTTAATTTTTGTACTTTA
>JAGFPH010001150.1:304035-315027 GCA_018207615.1 Philaenus spumarius
CGTTTTGGTAATTTACTGTAGATTGTCATTTGGGAATAGTACCACTTTTTTTAGAAGAATTATAATATTAGTATTTCCTAAAAAGATTCACAAGAGAGAATACATTCAAAATCGTACTATAAGCAGCAGTATATAAATTAATTATCAATATGATTTCAGAAGAAAAACTTGATAAATTGAAATCGAGAAAATCTTATTGGGAATAATCATTTGAAAGTAATTTTTACATTCTCCCTACTATACATAGTATATGGAGAAAGTATTTTTTTCGTCAAAATTTTCGAATTTGAATTTTTAGTGGAATTATCTGTTTTGGTGCTCCCTGAACCCCAAAAAATTGTTTAGTGGAATTATCTGTGTTGGTGCTCCCTGAACCCAAAACTATGTTTTGTGGAATTATTTGTTTTGGTGCTTCCTGAACCCAAAAAAGTGGTTTTTGATGATGTCTGTCCGTGTGTATGTTAGGATTTGTACAGAGCTGGAGACCATACCAACGGTCCGATTTTGATGAAATTTGGTATGTAGGTGTACTTCTGGAATGTTGGTGTTTTTTTTCATGTTTTCAAATTTTCGATTTTTAAGGGGTTTATGCCCCCCAAAATGGCCAAGAACGAGAAAAATCAAAATTTCTCAAAAACGGCTCTAACGATTTTGATAAAATTTGGCTTATTTAATGTACCCTACCATATGCAAAAAACAGTGTCTTTCTAAAAATTCTCGTTTAGGTAATAATAAAAATAAGGGGTTTTTTTGTTTAAAAGGGAGTTTTTTTCAAAATTTTTCAAAACCTTTTTTCGTGCACCTATATACAGGCCTAATTGACATGTTTGGTGCAAATTTGTTCGAAATCGATCGAATAGTTTTAATAATAATATTATAATATAATATAGATGTGTGTTACATGCATCTAATATTTTCCATGGTATGTCCTACTTTTGCAATTCTAAATATCCACCACCTATGCTACTCTTGGGAAGGTAAACAGTTTCAACTGGGACAAAGCATGTGGCAGTTATCTGGTACCGTTTATTATAGTCAGGTCTGTTTAGGCTTTTGATTTCGTATACTAAGTTTAGGAGAGCACCAGATTTTTAATGGAATAATACGTGACATATTAAAACCGTTGACCTATTTTGCTAAATAAGTAGTATTCTGCGCAGTAGTGAACTTGTTACATATTAGTTATCGGTTTAGTTTTGATGTGTTAAAAGTGAAGTATTGTTGACTATAAAGCTGTAGTTTAACATTTAAATACAATATTTACAATACAATGTGGATGTGTATAATTTTTATTTTTTATAAGGCAAACAACCTGCGTGGTTACCATCGCCTTTTGATATATCGAAGAGAATTTACATAACACTCATATACTAACTAAATAAATAGAGTTACCAAAATGCATACACAGATACGAAATTTCAACATTTAATTTTTACACAGCATTGTATCTCGTTAGCAATAGCAATGAATAATTTTATAATAATAAATAAAATGATATTGTCATGAAATAAATACATAAAATAAGGATAAATAAAATAGGACAAAGCGACAAGTATCTTTAAATGTAACAATCACAACGAAATAATGGAGAAACGCGATCTCAATATTAATGTACTGAGTATCACACACAGAATTGTCTGAATGCAAATAAACGATATAGGTAGGCAAAACCTCTTATGAACTTTAATTTTCCACACTCTAAAGGTGCTGACAATTACTACAGTAAGGACAAAGTAGTGGGTCAACATGAGTTACGGAATGACCAATACGTATACAACAAACCACCAGTTCCTGTTTTGAAAATATCCGAAAACTATCTTTAACATGACGGAGTTTATATCTTTTTACCATTTCCAACTATTCTTCTCATTTTCTAAATAAGGTTTTCTTCCAAATGGACACAGAGACGGATTACACTCCTCACGTTAGGCTGTAAATGTGTGTCTTTCCTTAGTATTTCCCTGTAGTCTACAGTGACCCGTAACACAACAGAACGACAAAAAAAGACCTTGCAGCCAAAATATGTGCGTGGAAGACAGAATATCGTCAAATAAAGAGTTAGGCGAATTCATATCTTGGATGGAGGTATGTACATAAAGGAATGTTTTTGATGAATATCAGACAGACAGCGGTATTTGAGTATATTTATGAGCAGAAAAAGCGTTCCAGCTCACCTGCTCCTCAGCCAGTTCTATGTAAAAATAACGTGAGAAATCCCTCAGCTAAGAAGAAAATAGTGATTATAACAAATTACTAGAACAGTATTTGTAAAAAGTAGAAAAAGAACATTCATGAGAAGCAAAGATAGAAATACTAGTACGAAACAAAAGTGAAAACCTTTGAGATAAACAAAAAAAAACAAAAAAAAAAACAATTATTTACAAGTATAAAAGTAACTTGTAGAATTCTTTAGCCAAGAATAAAATAATGAAGAGGTCATTTTTAGATAACAAACTACTAAAACAGTATTTAAAAAATGTTCATAAAAGAACATCAATATGAAGTTCAGATAGAAATACTACTATGATAGCCAAGATAAAAACAAAACAAAAATAAAACAATGACAAGTATAAAAGTAACTTCTAGAATTCACCAGCTAAGAAGAAAACAGTGAAGAAGCCAATTTTAGATACCAATTTACTACAGTATTTGTAAAAGTACAGATATCAAGTGTTGGACTTTAAGATTATCAACCAAAGCAAAAATTAAACAATTACAAGTATAAAAGTAACTTGTAGATTTCTTCAGCTAAGAAGAAAATAGTGAAGAAGTCAATTTTAGATGACAAATTACTACAACAGTATTTATAAAATGTAGATAAAAGAACATCCATTAGAAGTTCATATAGGGTATACCAGTATACTCATATGATAGCCAAATGTAGGCCATCGAGATAAAAAAAAAACAAAAATAAAACAATGACAATGATAAACGTAACTTGTAGATTTCCTCAGCTAAAAAGAAAATATTGAAGAATATAGTTTTAGATAACAAATGACTAAACAGTATTTGTAAAAAGTAGAAAAAGAACATTAATGGGAAGCCCAGTTAGAAATACTAGTACTATACCCAAGGGTAGACCTTTGATATAAACAACCAAAACAAAAATAAAACAATTGCAAGTATAAAGGTAACTTGGAGCATTATTATTTCTAATTGATATCAATTCGCTCTTTACAGGCCAATTCAAGGGAAAGTTAACTGCCTTTGCAGATGGTGCTGCATTTGTATACAGTGGTAGGGACTTGGAAACTATTAGAAGGAATCTTGATAAGGACCTACTTTCTATCCGCTGGTGGTATACACATCACTATATGGTGCTCAGTATTAAAACAAAATATATAATTTTTGACATGAAAAAAGACTATAACTTTGACCACAGAGAATCAATGTTTAAGATTACTTAATACGTGTATTTAAGATCAACTATATTGGGAATACTTTAGGCTGATATAATGGTTAAGATAATTATAATTACACTAAATTTTTATTTGTAGTAAAGAGTTACTAAAAGTTGAATTTCGTACGAAAGGACAAATTCAACATTTTATGATCAGAAAATTAGAAAATTAAACAAAAGTCGTTCAAAATGTATCCAAGACTCTTTACTCAATTGGGCCTTATATTAAAAAACTCTCAATCTTTAGGATTTTGAATAAAACTGTAATAATTTGAAATTAATTATAAAGCGAATCAATAAAAAATCTACGAGGTGCATCAATGTTTTTGGAATCTGTACGTTTTTAGTACGTAATAATGAACGGTTAAGTTTTGATGTTTTAACGTGAAGATGTCGTTGATGATAAAGCGGCCGATTAATATTGAAAAACAATACGTACGGCCGTGTATGTAAAGGCAAATTTTAATCTATTAGGGTTGTTGCTATGATATTAGACCAACGTAATAATCCGGCAGGCAGCTGTAAATGTATTGGCAAAAAATAAAGTGTTTCCACACTCGAACGTTCTTAACCATCTGTCTGGTAAAGCAAACACAATCTATAAACAATCGAATTAGTAAAACGATTTCTTGAAGAAGATCTCAGTTAAAAAGAAAATTCTAAAATTTATTGTTTACAATAGTTATGGAAATAAGTATAAATACCTGTTATAGTAAAGTCAAAGCATACTCATAAACAAGCTGTGTGGAGAGGGCAAAACTTAGAGTTTTTATTTGGACTTTAAAAACTTCTTTTCTATATTTTTAGAAATTGTTCTGATAACTCTAGGAATTACCCTTAGTTGTTAGACGAGTAAAAAGAAGGCAGTGTTTCCATCTAAATATTTGACAGCTGAATTTTCAACGGATGTGGAAAATAGTTCTTTTTTAGCAACAGTTGGCCCAGATATATGGGAAAATGTATTTATGTAACCATCATGTTTACAGATTTTGGTCTTGTCTTGTACCAGTAAAGATTGCTGTACTTTAGCCAGTAATATCCTGGAGTTTAATACAGTACTTCCAAGACACGTTCCTCGCTGTCCCTTGCATGGATTCAGTCTCAGTAAACCCTAATTGTATTATCTGTTTCTTAAGATAAATATACGAAGATTTAAAGTTATATTCTAATGGGTATACTCTTATTTAAAGGTATATCTCAAAACCTGACTGGTTTTTCACTGAACTGAAAGTTTTAAATTAGTGGTTTGAATGTGAAATTATAAAATACATAGAAAATAAGAAATTCTTAGCTAAACATAAAAAATTTAAATACTTTGTACTTTATTGCACAACTAAAAATTTGTACAACAATATTATCCATATCAAAGTTTAACTTGCTGGTTTTTCATTACATGTTTCTTACGCTGTTTAACAGCGATAAAGTTTGTTCACTCCGTCTTCTTTGAAACTTGGTTTAACCTAATAAACTGCTGCAGCGGAATAGCTTGAGCTTCTAGTTTGTTAAAACAGCTGCTTTACAATTAAAAGTTGTGTCTCTTAAAACTACGAGGTTGTTAACTAATTAATTACAAAATAATTCGACCACGCAGCTGAACCGCCGACGTGAGTTGAGCAAATTTCCAAAATTAAGTTTATAGGCCTATGTTTTAGGGTTTCAACCAACAATTTGGGAAACAGGTCTACTCACGACGGTGCTGAATAGCTGCAAAATGCTTCGCACGCCACTCCACATATTAGGCGTATCTTCAATACACAAAGCATTGCGTGCTTCGCACGCCATTCCGCATATTGAGAGTAACATCAATACACAAAGCATTGCGTGCTTCACACGCCGACCCCTGTGTTGGGGGTATCTTCAATACACAATGCATTGCGTGCTTCGCACGCCAACCCCGCGGTAGAATCCAATACAAGGCTTTGAACCGGGTACTTCTATGGTATTTTACGTTTTGATCGATTTTGGGGGAAACCAAGCGAGCTATAAGGTCGCGTAAAAAACCAAAATGTGCAGAAAAATATCCTAAATTTATATTTGTAGAAAAAACTCAAAACGAAATTCATTCTCGTAGGAAAAATCTCAAAAAATTGTTACTTCGGGTCAAAAAACGTGCTTCCGATTGTTCGAGTTTTTTGGGTAACGAACTCGTCCGAGCGAAGTAGACAACCAACATGAGTAGCAAATTTTAACCGAATCGGACTTAAATGCGGCCGCTAGAGTGCGAACACATATATACTATATATACATATATATATACAGGGGTGGCAAAAAGTCCCGGAACAACCCAATATCTTTTTCCAGGTTCCACTTACACAATTGAAACTTTGAAAATTGTTTATGGGTATAAAAATCTACTTTTTTAGAATATGGCTGATTTTTCACCTCCTCTGGGGGACGGCCCGTCAGGAGTAGGTGAAAAATCTTAAATGTATGCATGGGTTGTTATGCATATCATTTTAACGTCTTGATGAGACAAACACAACGACATAATAAAAATGAAAAATGGATGATCCTGAAAAAAGTTATGGCTGTTCAAAGTTTTGGTATGCTGCATGTTAAATGAGCCTTATTCTAAGTTTGAGCCTTAACTAAGAGATGAAAAATCAACTGTAGCATAAACAAGTAGTTCTTTATACCCGTACACAATTTGCAGAGTTGAACGTGTAATACATGGAACATGTAAAAATAAATTAAACTTAGAATAAGGCTCATTTAACATGCAGCATATCAAAACTTTGAACAGCCATAACTTTTTTCAGGATCATCCATTTTTCATTTTTATTATGTCGTTGTATTTGTCTCATCAAGACCTTTAAAATGATATGCATAACAACCCATGCTTACATTTAAGATTTTTCACCGACTCCTGACGGGCCGTCCCCCAGAGGAGGTGAAAAATCAGCCATATTCTAAAAAAGTAGTTTTTTATACCCATAAACAATTTGCAAAGTTTCAATTGTGTAAGTGGAACCTGGAAAAAGATATTGGGTTGTTCCGGGACTTTTTGCCACCCCTGTATATATATATATGATTTTTAATGACACCCCAAAACTTGTTCTGGGGGCCATGATCGGTGCTCATTTGCTACTCCCGACCTTGGGTCTTACCATAAGGGCCACTGCAATAGCTCATTTTTCCTATGGAAATTCGCTAGTAAAAATCAATTATTTTTGTAGATTATTTACTATACTTTAAATAAGTATCCTTTAAAACGTGCCAGTATTATTACAAAAATGTTAAAAAGAAGAAGATAGTATGACTGATTAAATATCCTTGTACCATCTATTACAATTTGAACTTCCAACATGGTTGTGTATAAGCAAGCCTAATTTGTAAATAAATTCATTTAGTGTTTCATGTACTCTATCGATTACAAAAACATATATTTTTGTTTATCTTTGAAAGGAACGAGACAGTACCCGATATGGTAAAGGCATCAGCCAAGTACGCAGTTTGATCCACGTAAGCTTGAGACTAGTTACTGGTTATACGCTGCTCCCCATCTAAATTAACTGCTACGAAGTAAGGAAAAACCAATTAGATTTGAGAGTAGAGTGACGATGACTCCATTTATTTACGATACATTTTGTTGTTGTTTTGTTTCAAAAATAATAATACATTTAAAATTCTTACTTTTTCACCCTTCCTTTGAAAGATATAGATAAGACGATATTACAAATACCCATAGCCTATTTAAAAATGGTTTACTTAATTTAATTCCCACTAGAATTAAGTAATTCACGCAGGGGTTTCCCTAGTTAAACTAATAATAAAGACGGTTTTTGGTTAAAGAATTCCTAAATTACACCTCTATATTTGGTTTAGTAGACACGTGCGGTAAGTAAGGCTATAACGAGGAGACGAATCAGTTTAGATAGGTTTCGCCAATTTATCCCCGCTAATTCGCACATAAAGAAAGTAAGGTAAATATTGTTTTACAAATTCCAGAGCCTCAGATGGCATATTTTTAACAGCAGTTATAACGAAGGTCAAAAGAACCAGGAAGGCTCAGGTCTACACTTTAATAAAAACCTAACCTAAAAGTTAGAAATATAAATAATTGCTTCAATGTTTGAAGTCAGCTGTTAACGAAAATATTAGAGCAAACAGCTGTTTTATCTGTTATTTTATTCAATTGTATGGTAATAAATGAAAATACATTCAAGAAATGTGTGTCGGTTCATCAGTCTAGGCCCAACCATACTTTAGCGATGTATGGGTCACTGCTCAATCTTTATTTACGTGAAAATATCAGAGTACACAATAATCTGTTTTCATTGCGGTTGGTTAGCGTAGAGAACAGGGGAGGAGAAACTAGATGTTTATATGATACAAAATAAATTCAGTTGAAATAAATATAAAGGTTGAACATTTTTATCTAAAACAGATTACAACTGGAAGGTCACTTACAATTTACCGTTTATTTAAACATATTCTAGTTATTATTATTACTAAAACAAATTTAGTTTCCCTTATTCCTTTTATTTCAAATACAAATTTGTCTCTTAGTTATTACTAAAGCGAACAAAACAGTCAGTCTATCATCATTGATGAACTGTTTGGTATTTTTACATCATATGTCTTTACATGAATTCAAACAGAAAGCTAAATTAAACACAAAGTAATTCTCCGTTTATTACAAAAGTATATTACTACTTGATTACCGTAGAGATTGTTTGAAGGCAAATATCTTACAAAACAATTTTCCTTCATCGCCATTTACAACGAATCAAAAGAAAGATGCATTACCATGACGTAAGCCCTTTAATGGATGCAGGGTTTGAAGCATGAGATTTTTCATAATTCAAGACTGTTATTCACAAGCTTACCCTTCCATTGTTTAGCGTACGCTATGAATCCCTTTGCATCTGCATTCGGCAAAGCGGAATATTTAAGGCTGAACGTAAATGGAAATTTGAGCATATGAATCTTCTTACAGCTTAGTATAAGACAAAGTGCATTGTTGATTGGTAGAGCTGTTCGCCATTGAACTCTGGATTTAGATTTTATGAAATGTCTTAACTAAAATGAATTCTATTTCGTTGGATGTTACTTGAAAATGGTGGTTCTGCTGCCATTTAATATAAAAGTACATTAGAAATGAAGGCAGGAAAACCCATTAAAGCAGACAAAGTAAAACAAATTAAGTAGTGAAAATAATTTAAATTCATTCACCTAAACCAACTAAAAATGTTTATTGGAACGAAGTTCTTTAACGCAGGTTGTTGTAGGAGTTAAGAAAAATATAAAATGTAATGCGTAACGAAAAAAGTGTTATTAATTAGTTGCTATGGCAATGGCAAATATAAAATACGAGTAACGAAAAAAGCGTTACCAAATTGGTTGCTGTGGCGATGAATGTAAATTAATTCAAGAAACGTGTGTTTTGGTTCATCAATTTAAATTAAGTTGCGAAGTTCCGTCCGGCGTAGTTCAGATATTATCGTCAAGGGCTGAAATTTTAGGTTAGGCCTAGAAAGTAATTTTAAGTCTAGGTCCAACCTAAAATTATTGCATGTATGTTAAGACAGGTAAAACAAATTAAACATACACACAATAATTTTAGGTTAGGCCTAGAAAGAAATTTTAAGTCTAGGTCTAACCTAAAATTATTGCATGTATGTTAAGACAGGTAAAATAAATTAAACATACACACAATCATTTTAGGTTAGGCCTAGATGGATGAACCAACATTTTATGTTTATTGAACGTATTTACAATGAATGGCCATTTAACTGTGTTTGCCATCTTAGCTTTGATGTTATAATTAATTCTACACCTTTATTATAATAACATTAAACATTACATTAAAGGTTACTGCAGTTTCTTGCTGCGTGAGGCCATCATCAATCAGATCATGTATGAGGTGTTATTTGTATTTCTTTTTAGGAATCGATCCATTCGGAGCTCGTTAATATTTAAAATAATCGTAAATACTGTCCACAGGTAACAATACATTACAAAACACGTTTACACAAATACACATATACACGTTTACAAAAGTTGAAACAGTTTTAAATTTTAACAAACACACGATATCTGTCAGTGCGCAATTTTCAACGAACTCGACAATGTTAAAATTGAAATACATCATTTTGTTATTGGTTGCGGTCTACGTCAAGACGGAGTGATAACAAATGTGGTGTTACATGGAACATTATAGTACGCAATATGAGACAGCATTTATTGTCCTACTCCTTGCTCGAATAATTTGTATCTCCATAACTGGTTTTTCGGTTACATCTAAATTTTGAGAAACTACCCTTCCCCACTGATCGTACCATTTATTCCAATCGTTTCGTCCCTAACTCTTTAACGAATTTAAAAATTTGTTGTATATTTATTCAGATTTATAGCTTTTTTAATTGCTACAGAGGGCCGGAAATTGGGTTGGCCAAGAAATATGAACGTGCTAAAAACGAACAGTTAAAATACAATAATGGTTTTATTACTTTGGCAGTTTAAAAAAATGAATTCAACTGTCACGAAATAAAATATGTGTAAAAACAGCGAACTAACTTTAATATACACATTTTTGTATTTATTGAGGCGTAAATTGACTTTGTAGAATCCTGTATTCTGGGAAAAAACGTTGTTTCACAGCCTGGGGTGTATTAAAGTAGGCTTTATCTGTCCGTTACCACGGCAACATATAGTAAAATACCGAACACATAGAGAGTATTGTAATGTAATTTTTGTAAACAATATATTTAACCATGACAATCAATATACATAGAAGCAATTACATCTGATAACGTATTAACACGTTCACTGCTACGCTAATTTCGTATTTCCTATGCTAGGAGCTGACATTTTGTATTTTACATTTGCAGTCTAACTGAGTAGAAATTATTTTATTTTTTATTTATGAACATTTCTTCGTAAAAATAAACTCCTATAAAAGCGAGTGTAAGAGGGTACGTAAGTAACATATAATGTAATAGCTGATTTCACCCATCATCTGTAAACCCACTGTAGATTATAGTTTAGGGTTATGTTTACAACTTCAATCGTTATAATTTCTTGTGAAGTTGATTTTTTTTAAATATGAGTTACATAACTAATGAATGCAATAATGTACGTTATAATATTTGCTTTGAGGTTATAAACTATAAATAATTACAACTTATTATCATCAATATATTTGTTTATACAAATTTAAAGAAGAAATAGGCCTACCTATTCGTTTAACAGCTGATTATAACCATCATCTGTAATACTTAAGCAAACCCAGTAGATTATAGTTTGGGGGTTATGTTTAGGTAGGCCTTTGCAGTTAGGTATTAATGTTGTTTGTAAATAGTTTGTTTTTTAAATTGTGTATTTCTAATGTGTATCTAATTAATCAGCCTGTGATTTTTCACGGTGGTTAACTGGTCACTAATATTTTAAAGCGGACGCAAATGAGCGTCCATTGTACATAGGCTTAAAATTGGCGTATGGTGCGTAGGATGCAATGCATTGTGTATAAAAGAAACTCCCAATACGGGGGTTGGCGTGCGAGCACTCAATGCTTTGTGGGTTGAAAATACTCAAAATACGGGAGTTGGCGTGCGAAGCACGTAATGCATTGTGTGTTGAAAATACTCCCA
>JAGFPH010001150.1:316297-332388 GCA_018207615.1 Philaenus spumarius
AAATCACGATTTCTCCAAAATTACCGAACAGATTGTAATGCAATTTGGTATGTAGCTTCCTCTAGGGCCATAGGCGCTCGCATCGAAATTTTAGGAGGGGTTTGGGGGATCAAAGTTATTAAATCACGATTTCTTCAAAACTGCCGAACGGATTGGAATGAAATTTGGTTGGTATGTATCTTCCTTTAGGGCCATAGGTGCTCACTAAGAAAGGGTATGAAAAATTTCGAAATTTTAGGACGTGTTTGGGGGGGATCAAAGTTACTAAAATCATAATTTCAGATCTTTTTTTTATTATTATAACAGTGCTTTTATTATTTAAGATCTATATATATAAAAGCCAAATACCACTCACTAACAGAACACTTTAAAAGAATAATATTACGTTAAAAATACTGAAAATACCAACCACCACGGGCAACGCCGTACGGGTCAGCTAGTAATATTATAAAGCGGACGCACATGTGTATTGAAAATACGCCCAATACTGGGTTTGGTGTGCGAAGCTCGCAATGCACTAAGCGTCAGCCGCTTCTCATTTTGTTCAGTGTCAAGCTTACATGTGAGTCCTTAGCAGTTTAACGTATTAACTGATGTTATGTTTAAAGTATTTTTTCTTCACATCAGTACAATATAAAAGAAGAAGTCCTGACTGACTGATGTACAATCAACGTACAGCCAAAACTATGACGTAAAACTTTCAGGATACCGTACCTTGATACCAAGTAGAAGTGCACTAAGAAATTAATTTTCTAAATATTGAATTTAAGGGTTGAAAATGATGAAAATACGGGGTTCACACTCAGCCATATAACAGATAAACATCTGTTTTAAATCAAAAGCTCAACAATTCAGTTCTAGGTGTGGGCTATTATACTGAACCAAGACACATTGGTTGAAGGCATTTACATTAATTACCATAGCAACCAACTTATACAATTACTATATTTGGAACTAGGGGAAACTCCTGCGTGCTCCGCACGCCAAACCGTTGGAACGTTCTATACACATACTCATGTTATGTTTTCTTTTTAATAAAGGCGTACGATTAATAGTAACCCCAAAGCTAAGATGTTAAATCATTTTAATTGTTGAAATCAAACTATTTCGTATATTTTACAACAGCAAGGCTCAGGTCTACACTTTAATAGAAAACTAACCTAAAAGATAGAAAAAATACAAATAATTGCTTCAAAGTTTGAAATCAGCTCTTAATGGAAATATTGGTGCAAACAGCAGTTTTATCTGTTATTTTATTCAATTGGTTGCTACGGTAATAAATGTAAGTACATGTGTTGGTTCATCAGTCTAGACCTAACCTAAAATTTTTGTCCGACTAAATTTACAAATATTGAAATAAAAAATGTGTTTATAAAAATGAATTATAGACCATGTTACTCAGCGATAGTGTAACTTTTTATTAGTAAAACTATTTGTTCAATCGGTTCAGTAGTTCCAAAGATTACACCCTACATACAAACAAACTACCTCTTTATAATATTATTATAGATTAGTTAATTATTGTTCACGACCAACAGCGTTTTCAGGTTAGTTTAACAAACACAAAGGAAAAATTAATGAAAAAGGCTTACTGTAATTCAAACATCTCTTGTTATATATTATAAATAAATCAGCTGATTTGAATCAAGAACTTAACACAGTATTAGGTTAGGCATTTACTGATCCAACTCATGTTTCATAAAGGCTTATATATTTATTATCATTGCAACCAAATTTTTAAATTTATAATCAGGTAATTATTCTTCACAACCAACAGATTTTTGGATTGGGTAATATAATATCAAATGCTAGAAAAGGTTTACTATATCACAGTTCAAACACATACTACTATTAAAATGATGATAACTTAATTTTTTACTAAGCTCTCTGACCAGTTTAAAATACTGCTTTACCGTATCACATTTTTGTCATATTTTATAGTTTGAAATTCGCATAATATTCTATTAAAAATCTCTGGCATAATTAATCGTAATTTCCGTGAAAACATTATCGTATACAATAGGCTGTTTGAATTTGCTTCGCCGCGGGGGTTGGTGAGCGAAGCAAGCAGGCAGAGTTATTTTTTAATTACCGTAACTGATGATACAGTAAAAATATTACATATACTTGTTTCTATGTTCAGTATAAGTTTCTATCCGTTAGAATTTATTTCAATCAGTTTTTAATTAAGTAATCTGTAGACAATATTTAGTAACTATAAATTTTGTGTAATGGTTGTCGTAAATAATAATGGTTGTCGTAGTAACAACGTTCAAGCCAACAATGGTCTTATGTTGTTATTTAAAATCCTGTTTATTACTAAATCAGCTGTTAGTTTATTTATCAGCTGTTTCTTACTACTTAGTTAATATGGCCATATTCCACACCCATACAACCTTACTTTTAACTTCTAAATTTAAGTTTTCTCTGTTATTAATGACTAAATTTTTTAAACGATATATCGTTAGATTTGGCTTGAAATTTCCAAAAAATTTATATTCTTGACATTATTTTGTAAAACTTATAGTTTTCGAGATAATCACATTCGAAAAATTTAATAGCCACCATTTTGAAACGGTTAATTGCAAGAGAAAAAATGTTCAATGGTTAATGTGTCGTAATGAGATCAATATTCATACAAATTTTCAGAATTGTATCTTCAACCGTTTCTGAGATATTGCTACTTTTGTGAAAATCACATACGGACGGACATACAGAAAACGGGGTGAGATAGGCCATATGTTTATATGACAATTTTGTTTATTTTTGCCTGCTGAATAACCTGGAAAAGTTTCGGACAGCCGAAGCTGGACATTCTGTATATAAAATCCAATATATGTCTGTCTGTCTGTCTTCTGTTTGTCCTTTATGCATTACCAAACCGTCGATCCGATTGCTTTGAAATTTTTCATAGTAACACAGGTTAACCCTGGGAAGGTTTTAGGCCATTTACCGAAGTCCTAGGACATTAGGGCTGTGCCCCACTGGACTTCAAAGTTTCAATGTTAATCTTATGGAAGAAAGATTTCATTTGATTTTATCAGGGGCACAAAAACAGCTGTTCGTATAAAAAGCATAGCAACACGTCATGTTTATTTACATGCATTACCATAGCAATATTACTTAGCAAATTTGAAGAGTATTAGCTTTTAATCAATGAGGTTACATTGACAAACTAAAAACAAACACAAACAAAAATCCAAGAAAAATTCTTACTATATTTTAATTCAATACAAACATTGGTTGTTACATACCTATTATAAATAAAACAGCTGATTTGGATGAAAAACTGAACATAAATTTAGGTTAGGCCTACAATGAACAAAAACACCAATCTATGTAACTAATGCTTTGTTTGGTTCCCCATGTTTCTTCGATGCAACCATAATGTGCCACAGCGAAGCATGGCAGGGTGCAGCTAGTAATGTATATTTTTCAGATATAGAACACTGTGTGTATAAAATACTATTAGTTTACTAACTAACTCTGTCTATAGTGGATATATTCAAAGTAAAATTACAATATATAATATAACAATGTATGACTAACATCAATATTTGAATAACTGCAAATCTGAATCCTTAAGTCAATGTTAATCTCCAACATTACACATTTTATATATTTACTGAAACTTTTTCCTCAAACTTATCATTAGGCCTACGGTACATTAAAAGATAAATTAAAACAGCTAATGATATGAGTATTTTTCAAATAATTATCTCTTTATTTTTATTAACCACTAGTTATTCGTCGTTCCTAACAAACTACAAGTATAAATTATTTTTTAATAGGAGTATTAAGTGTTTCTAGATTGTACAGTATCAACTATTGCTTTCCGGTTCCAGTCTATCACTCCGGAATGTTATTAACGTTTCCATCAAATAGATAGAAAACCTGCAATGTATTTGAAACTTATTTCCATGCAATAAACAGCAGCAAAAGATTATCTTGCATTTGTATTTACAAGAAAGTAATATTTCGGTAATAGTTTTGATCTTAATTTTCATATAGGCCTACGAATATTTTTTATTTTTTTTTATTTAAATGTACCAAACATACCACTTAAATAAATACTAGAAAGTTTAGCTCAAGTGTTATAAGTGTTTTTGCTAGTTTGCACCTCGACCTTGCGGCATTAGAATATGAGCTGCTTCGCTTCGCTCGCAGCGTACAAACTCGGACGTCAGTATCGGATTAGGAGATGCCCACACGGTAAAATCCTCCAAGTGTATTTGGATCGGGTACTTTTATGGTATTTTACGTTTTTATTGATTTTAGGGGAACCAAGCGAGCTATACGGTCATGTAAAGTAAACTGTGCAGAATAATATGCAGGAATAATTTAGGCAAAGCAAAAACAAAAATAATGAAAAATTTCCTTTCAATGAAAGCGGGATATATCAAATAATATAAGACGATTGCCATAACTATTATATAACTGCCTAGCAAAAAGAAGATTTAGAACCAGACTTAAAAAGGACAAACTAAAAAAAAGGGTTCAATCAAAATTTGCAGAGCACTTTTAAGAAACAGACCGTAATTATTCGAACATACTAAGGAACTTTCAAACAATACATAAATTTTCAAAAAGGCCAATTATGGATGTTTTCTAGGAATTCCAAATATATAAGCAATCTATTTCCGACCAGTCTGTACTAATGAACCAATACCATATATTATTATTATTCCATAGTATTTAGTTAAAAGGCTATTCAAGCAGAAGAATCGAACTCCCACAACACAAGATCAATCTACCTGGGATGGGTCGTTAGAGAGTGATCAAATCTAAAAAAACGATTCATTGGACCGAACGCGTGATTCAGTGGTTCACATAAAAGGAACGGTCAACCCTCTCACCCTCCTCAATTCTCCTTTCTCTTTCTCTCACCCTCCCCCAACTCATTCCACTCCCTAAACTTCACCCTTTCCAACTGACTCGACATCAAAGGACGATGTGAACGACAAGAACAAAGTGAGTGACAGCCCCCCAACACCCAACTGACTCAATACTCAATACCAAAGAACTAAGTATACGTAGATGACACCTTATGCTTATTTAACGGTAACACAACTGGATATGCTGCAGAAATACTAAAAGACTGATCCAACAATTTAAGCTTTACACTTGAGAAGGAAATAGAATAAACGGTATCAGTTAACTGACACAAACTTTCTCCCAACTTACTGTAGTCAAAATAATATTGTTTTTAATCATTTTATTTACCACTTTTTAGAACAAAACAAAAAAATAATATTAAACCTACGTCAATCGTATAAAAAAGTTATTGTCCCAGGCGGGATTCGATCGCGCGACCTTTGAATTACTGGCCGTCTTCTCTACCGTTGTGCTATCCCTTGCGGCCGTTGCCGCGATGCTAGATTGACAACATAAACTTGTTTATTTTTTAACATTTCCCCATAATTATGAAACGCCGAAGTTTTGATAAAAGCGGATGGTGTCATTTTGTTTGGCATCTTAAGCACTATAAATACTGAAAATTTGATCAAAATCGTTAGAGCCGTTTTTGAGAAATTTGCATTTTTGTAGTTTTTTATTGGTTTTTAGGGGTAAATTACCCTTAAAAATTAAAAATTCCAAAAAATGAAAAAAACGCATGGAGATATTAGGGTTTAGTACCTACATACCAAATTTCATGAAAATCGGACCAATAGTGTCCCCTCTGGTCGTGTATACATACTGACACACTGACAGACAGACACCACGTTAAAAACACTTTTTTGGGTTCAGGGAGCACCAAAACAAAAAATTCCACTAAAAATATTTTTGGGTTCAGGGAGCACCAACACAGATAATTGCACTAAACAATTTTTTGGGGTTCTGGGAGCACCAAAACAGATAATTCAACTGAAAATTCAAATTCGAACGTTTTTACGAAAACAATACTTTCTCCATATACTACGTATAGGGTGGAGAAAGTAAAAATCTAACATTTTTGTAAACCTATCGATAAAGAACGAGAATTGTGCCCGTACTTTTGATACAAACAGAAAACCCACTACCAATATCCAAACCATCCATGCATCATCAAACCATGCATACTCACTCCGCTTATAATAGCCTAGTCGTCCACTGCCTTATCAATACACCATTAAGCCCAGAAAATTATTTTAAAGAATACAATACTATTAGACATATCGCCTTAGCTAACGGATATAAACCTGATGTAATCGATAGGATAATAAAAACGAAAAAACAACAAAACATCAAACCAGCACTTCCTCTCGAGCTAAATAAGGCCAAAAAACATACGTATCCATCGAATTCGGCAGAAGATTCGAGTTACGACTAATATCAAGAAAGAACTTACTAAACACAACATCGTCCTTTCTTACAGAACATCCAATAAACTAGCTAATTTTCTGATCCCGAAAAAATAGCTCTCACGTGAACAAAATGAATCTATCCGGTGTGTATAAAAACACATGCACCGACAGCGAAAAATTCTACGTCGGCCAAACAGGACGATCGTTTGATACACGATTCAAAGAACACCTACACCGACCTACAATAGTCGAACCAAAGTCACATTTTTCCCAACACCTAATTGACCACGATCACAAATACACCTCCATAAACCACAACCTAAAAATACTCCACATTTGTAAAAAGCGCCGTTTACTATCGTCATTCGAAGAGTTCGAGATATACGAAGCAAAACAAAACTAACACTGCGTTTTGTTAAACAACAAAATAAATTATAGCTCGAATTCACCGTTTATAACACTGTAATCAATCTAAGAGAAGGGATCAAGAGACACGACCCGTTCAATGTGGCTGTTTCTTTCACCTCAGGAATTATTACCTTAGGCCTAAGTAAAGTTTTAACAACAATTTTATAAATAAATATCCAGCAACTAACTCTCTTTTTCAGAAATTTATAAAGTATATAGGCAATTTTATTCGGTAAGGCATGTCTTATAACTTAAAACTAAGAAGAAATGGAAATCAACCTTCGTTTAACTAAGGGAGGTTAATAGGTCTTCTGAAGCGATGTTTACCGTTAAAATACATCGATGTTTTCAGGTCGATATAATTGTCACATCGATGTTTTAACTATCGATACTCATCCCTAGTAATTGCTCTCTCAGTGTGCGGTGTGCTTTCGAACATTCAGCAATTTCAATGGGTGCTTACTAGTAAATTCATACTTTGAGGTTCGACAACATTATCGTCAAACCTTTTCAAAATTTATTTGTAATTTTTTAAATAAATTATTAAAAAAAGTGTTGGTACTGATATGTAAAATAGTATAAGAAACATGAGAGAGGTTTACAAATTATTGTTGTGAGAGTTACCAAACCTGCAGATTGACAAAGCACAGTTTATATATATTTTTAAATTAAGATCTGTGGCAAATATACGTACATGACAATGATTGGAGAAGTGTAGAAATAATAAAAACTACAAAACAAAAAGCAATTAATTTTGACTAAAAGAGTGACATTTAAGGATGTTAGAAACTAGAAAGAATTTTGTGATTTATAAGTTTCAAGATATTCCCGAAAAGTTTCTAAAGATACTAATCCTCCTTTATTTAGGACAGTACTGCAGCAAAAATAAAAAAGTAATTTCAGTGTTGTTTATATTACACTAGTGGACCCGGAAATTATTCGCTATTGCTTAATTTAATTTCGGGTTCAAAGTCTCCGAACATCCAAAAGTCTTTTTTCCTACTAAAACTCCCCTGCTTCATATGTAACCCCTTCTTTTGCTTTCTTCTCTTGCTCTTCTGTAATCTCTCTGCTTTTGAGTAACTTCCTGTAGTTTTGTACTTCTGTGATGCCCTTTATTTCTTTGTGAGCAACCTTTTTGAACCTTTTTTGGCTGGAGAATAAGAAAAATCCAGAAATAAACCACTTTAGTTTTATTGTTTATTGCGAAGGAAAATATGGAAAGATATGCATAATACTACATAGTACATACATGTTCTCTAAAGGATCCAGAATCAGAAAATACAACTTTTATAAAAAGTAAAAATTTTCAAAATATACCCATTTTATTTGTGGCGGATCCCCATAAAACAATGCAGTTCCAAATCGGTTTGGCAATGAATGAATAAATCAGACGTACGATCGTCACCGAGAAATAAATGTAACAGTATGTTTACTTTACTGTAAGCAGAACACCATACAATATATTTACTTTTATATTATAAAAAGCCCATAAGTGAAAACAAAACAAAAAATATTAAAACGGCCAAGGTAAATTTTATGTTCATTCAATAAATATTTTATGCATTTGTGTTTAATACATTTGATTAATAAAAACCCAATACACGTTTATAAAGTGTGTATGTAGACATTGCAGATTATCAATACAACCTGTAAAAGACTACGGTAATTTCCCCGTTGTAATTAAACATGACACTACTTAGAGATTTAACACTCAAGGGAAATCTACGACATATCTTTAACCGATATTCTCACCTCATACTAAGTCAGAGTTTATTGGTTTTCCACCATGTACGCAGGATATTTTACCAAGTTCTGTACAAGCATTGGCTTTCTTAAGTTCCCTGAATATTTCACAATTCTGTTTAACCTTTAATATTTGTAGCTGTAATACAAATTTTACGTTTGACTTTTGTAGTTATATAAATTTATTTTTTTACAGCTAAACCTTTAATTAAATTTTAAAAGTGGCAGACCACCATAGCCTTCCCACTAGAGCTTATCAAAATATTTATCAGAGAGTGTACGTAATTACATGGTTACTGCATACTGACTAGTTTGACATCATAATATTATATTGTCATTACATTATCTCTTTACGAGAGTTAGACTAGTTGTACCCTTTAGTAGGAATTTTGCGTCCTTCGCAGTCTCAATTCAAAAATACATATTATTACACAAAACATTTAAACAAATCACATTTATTTTAAAATTTTTGTTTATTTATATTTACAAGAAGACAGGTACTATAATATATACATTACAAATCCAATTTCACAGTAGCATAAATTTTTTAAGTGTTAACTTCTCTAGGCGCACCTCGTCAAAAATTGTGGTCGGTGAATCGGATTTTACCATCACGCTTTTTCCGTCACCCTCTACTATATATAATACACATGTGTATATAGCAGAGTAAGTTTACTTGGTAATACCTCTGAAATGGACATTGTGCTTCCTCGTTTCGTAAGTTGTGTTGAAATATTTTACTTGGTAATACCTCTAAAATGGAAATTTGCTTCCACATTTCATAAATTGTGTTTTTAGTCAATATTTTCCGTACTTTTGAAGTGTAAATCAGAATATCGCCATAGAAATTTACACTTCTCCCTTGTGGTCTTAAGCAAACCTGATTTAAAAAAAAAATTTAAAGTCAGTGTAATATTTTTTTTTCGAAAACTACTTAGAAACTGAGTCGAATCTTAAAGTTCATATCAGTTATCATTAATTTATGAACTTTTTTAATGTTTTACTGTTAGATGTTTTCTTATAATGTTGAGCTTATTTACCAAAAGCTTATACAGTTATTAATGTTTATAGTTTTAAAATTTACTTATCTGTTATTTCCTTGTTACCTAAATTTAAAATTTAAATTCATTTTAAGATTTGAAATACTTGTTATTGTTAAATAGTTTTAGTCGTAAATATAATAAGTGGTTGTTATTTTTTAAGTTTTTCCAGATTTTATTTTCGTCAACTGATTTTATTTGCTGTTACAATCTGATGTGTTTTGTGATTTATGTAAAGTTTACGACCATTGCATGATTCTTATTATCCCAGGCAATAGCAACAAATAAAAAATCAACTCATATAAAAGCGAGTGTACGTATATAATACTGATTTCACCCATCATATGTTGTAATACGTAAACAAACCCTAGCATAGATTTTACTTTGGGGTTATGTTTACAACTTCAATCAATAATGTAAGTCTTGTGAAGTTGATTTTTTGAAACATGAGTTAAAGAACTAATGCAGGCTATAATACGTTATATGATTTGCTTTGAGGTTATAAAATGAATATGAATACAACCTTTTATTATAAATATATTTGGCGACGCAATCAATGGTTTGTCATCCAAACACGCCCAATTAAGCAGTATACTGACTGCCAAATTAAACGCATCATGACAACTCCTAGATTGATTAGCGTCTATAAACTTAGATAAAAGTGGACTGTATTTGAAAGAGTAAAACTGTCAGTCTTACAATTTAATTTTAATAATAATCTAAACGCAATTAATGTCACACTATGAGGAAACGGGGTCAAAGTAACGACCAACATTTTACATTACAATATAATCGTTTAATGATTATTCTTGAAAAATTAAATACTGCGTCAAATGATTTATATTTATTATTGAAAGACAATTAATAAGATTTTGCTTCTAAAGTTAACCAAAACATAATCTGTAAAATAAATAATCTTTTGCACAGACAACTATCAGCATTTATATAGTAATCTTTGTAATACGTATGCAATTATTGTATAGCCAAAATATGAACATAACATAAACATAAGAAAACAAGGCGCCTTGCCAAAATGGTACTTAACCTAATTATAACTAAAATACCTATATACGTATAATTGCAGAACTGTCTGGGCCAATTGGTACACAATTTAACTGTTCATAAACCAAAGAATGTCACTGTTAATGTTCACAATATAAACAAAAGAATGTCACTGTTAATGTTCACAATTTAAACAAAAGAATGTCACTGTTAATGTTCACAATTTCCAACCTGTAATAACAGGTATGCAACTCAATCGTTGTACGCTAGTAATATTTTGAATTCGTTAAAACACTTGATTGACAATATGTCGAAAATATTTTGTTGCTAACCCGAGTTATCGTAATATGACAAAACGGGATTGTATGTCTCTGAGAATTAATTGACTGCAGAAACATCGGCAATATTATTGATATAGAAAGTGAACGACACACTGCACGGCAACGTGGTCCTTCAACAGCTGAGACTGTACGATTGAATGAATGAATGAATGAATTATTATTGTTTATTTTCGCCAAACCGACTATTATTTTTTTAAGTACAACTAAAAACTTACCGTCCAATAGTCAAATTTCAGCGTCCAACGACGGCCGTTTCGGCTATTCAGTCATCATCAAGTTAAGGACAATGTCCTTCGTCAATATTTAATTATAAAAATAAAAACACAAAACATGTATAACAATGACACACACGTTTGTACAATTACACGCTCGCACATTTTTTTATATATTATACATCTAGTGGGCCCATTGTCTACTAACGGACTGCTGGTGTTACGTCTGCGTATGGTTCTTATCTACAGTTGTATTTGCAATGTCCATCACTATATCAAACAACGGGTTGGCATCGAATATTTGTTGTCGAACTAATCATAATTATGACGTCATCGATAAATGTTTAACCGTATTACATAAATGTAACAAAGGTAAACTTATGAATGCCTTAGAACAGTATGAGATTTACAGAGCCTTCAAAACGGATTATGGAACGTTATTAAATGAAAAACAAATATTCGATGCCAACCCGTTGTTTATATAGTGATGAACATTGCAAATACAACTGTAGATAAGAACCATACGCAGACGTAACACCAGCAATCCGTTAGTAGACAGTGGGCCCACTAGATGTATATAAAAAATGTGCGAGCGTGTAATTGTACAATCGTGTGTGTCATTGTGTTTCATGTTTTGTGTTTTAATTTTTATAATTAAATATTGACGAAGGACATTGTCCTTAACTTGATAATGGCTGAATAGCCGAAACGGCCGTCGTTAGACACTGAAATTTGACTATTGGACGGTAAGTTTTTAGTTGTACTTAATGAATGAATGAAATAGTGCTTTTATTATGATATACATAAAATATTTACAGGATTTACAAAATAAACACCTCCTTAGGCAATGGTCTGCCGACTGTCCGCCAGGTTGGCACTAACTTAAACAATTAACAATTATTTTTATTTTTTTCCTTTGAAATGTAATAAACATAAAAAATATAAACTTCTTTTAAAAAATCTAATAAAAATCCAGGTTTTTTTTACATAGTTATCATTAATACAGCTATCATATTCAAACATAATACATAATATTAACATTTATTTAAGAAATCATCTTTTCTTCCCACTCATAAGGAAAAGAATGTTGGACATCATAATTAAATTCAATAGTTAAATTCGGTTATCAACGGCCATCTATAGGCCCAAGCCTCTCTCAGGTATTTGGCAAGACAGCGCCAATCCTTGCCATTCAAATAGGATTAAAATTCCGCTTGACTTATTATTTAACAAACCATTTTTTGCGAATTAGTCTAAGTATGGGACACACCGCTACAAAGTGAAAGACTGTTTCATTTTCACCTAAATGACATAAAGAACATAGACTATTTCTATCTGCCATCCAGGGTTTGTAATTTAAATTAACTACTTCCGATCTAGTTTTCATTATCCACCCTATTGTTGATATGTCAAAGTCATCTTTAAAATATGTTTTATCTCCTAGGTCAAACTCTAGGGTACGGTATAGAGTATGGTATGTTGCTAGCCTTGTTCTTTGTAAACAATTGTTTGTGTTATCTCTGTCTATTGCCTCTATTACCCTTCCCATCCAATCCGGCCAATGATTTACCATTTTTAAATTTGACAACAAACTAACCTGATGTTTTTCTCCTAACCCTATCCACTGTTGAAACCAATAAATTTTATTTTTTATTAATTCTGTTGCCAGTATAAAAGGAAGTCTGTGTTCAGGCATAGACACGACTCTCAGAACATACTTAAAATGCATTTGCAAAGTGAATACAAATATTTTTTGGAAACCTGACTCTAAATACAACATATAATTTGTAATATTGAGAGGTAATCTTAATATATATTTTTTAGAAACACCCTTAATATATCCTCCACTGTATTATATTCCTTGAAACCCCATACTTGTGAAGCGTAACACATAGTAGATCTTACAATAGCATTGAACGTAGTATATTTTATACTTATCGGCACTTTATTACGACCTAATAAATTATGCCATACCGAATTCATACCAAATTTCGCAATTTTAGACTTTTCATTCAAATGACACTCCCATGATAATGCTGGCGTAAGTATAGCGCAGAGATATTTATATTTATTAACCACTTCTATCAAGTTACCTTTGAACCACCATTTATCCGTCTGTTTTAACCTCCCGCATTTCCTAAAAACTAATATTTTTGATTTATCTAAATTAACCCTTAAGTTCTACAAGTTACAATATTTCTCTAATTTCTTTATCATAATTTAAAGTCCGGTAGCTGAGGGAGACAACAAAACTATGTCATCAGCGTACATCAAAACATTTACCCGGTGCCCATTTACAATGCAACCCCCTCCTAAAAATTCAACCATATCATTTATAAATAATGAGAATAACAAAGGACTAAGTAAACACACTTGACGTAAACCCACACCCGTTTCAAAACTGTCAGACACACCTTCCTTACTCCAAACCCTTGCCTTTGTACCCATATATAAACTCTTTAATAGATTCAGCATACGATTTGAAACACCTAAACATGACAACTTATAAAACAAGGATTTCCTATCAATTGTGTCAAAGGCTGCTGAAAAATCTACAAAAAAAACAAAAAACCTTTTCTTTTGCTTTAGCTAGTTTTAAATGAACAATGCTTGTTAAATTGAAGATATTGTCCACTGTCGAATACCCTTTTCTAAATCCAGCTTGTGCCTCATTTATGATTAAGTTATCATTGGCATAATAAGTAAGCCTATTAAGTAATACGCTAGTAAACAGCTTTGCAACACAGTCAATAAAAGATATGCCCCTATAATTTTCTGCACAGCCGACATTTCCTTTCTTATACAAGGGATAAATTATAGAATTCTTAAAGCTTTGGGGTACCTGTTCCTGTTTAAATATGCTATTAAAAACTATTGTTAATTTTGAAACCAGCAAAGAAGAACCATTTTTGTAAAACTCGTAAGCTATTCTGTCTAATCCGGTAGCTTTGTTATCTTTAGTTTTTCTTAATGCTATTATCAATTCTGACTCGGTGAAGTCCCTGTCTAATAAATCATCAACAAAATATGATTCGGCGAATGACAGTCTATCCGTTAACAGTGGTGCATTTAGCAGCGAGTTAAAATGACGTACCCATTCTTCCGCATTAATGTTTGACTCCGTTTTACGATTTTTTTTACTTTTAAATGTATTTATTGCTGCCCAAAGACTTTTTGTGTCGGTTACTTTACCAAAAACACTTAAAACATTTAATAAATATACATTTTTTTTCTTCTTACACAACAATTTAAAGTCGCGGCCGGTTTGAATGTAATCTTTTCTAACAATTTCGGATGATGTTCTACGCGTCAACTTGAGTAATTTGAACATTTTACGCCTGACTAACAGGCATTCCATGTTGAACCATTTTTGCCTACCGGTGAATTCCACTTTTTTCTTTACGTCTGGTTTGTAATGCGCTGCCGTTTTAATACTATCGGCTATGTAATCTAAAGCCTTTTGATTGTCTCCCTTAATTTCTGAGGATTTCAACAGTTTATCGAGCTTTATACAAAAATGCCTCTTGTCCTCGCCAGTCCACCTCAATCTTGGCAATAAAGGTACCGTGTTATCAGTTGCTTTACTTAACCTGTCTATCTTAACTAACATTTCCAGTGGTAAATGATCGGACCCTGGAAACTCAATTACACTAAAGTTTTTTATGATATTCAAACAATTTATTGATACTGTAGCTAGGTCGATTACTGACATACCATTAACCCCTATAAAAGTGTATTCACCTCCTTCGTCCCCCACGCACCTTCCGTTTAGTACTACCTGTCCACAATTATCAAGAAAATTTAGAAGTTTTCGTCCTCTAGAATTAAGTACCTTATGTTTTGAAACCCTTGTTCCTATAATTTCCGTCCCTTGTTCAGTATATTGATCTATGTTCTCTATACACTGTTCATTCGCAACGCGCCCATTAAAATCGCCAAGTAATATAAATTGCAACTCAGAGTTTTCAGTTATAATGTTACACATGTTATTAAAATCTCTTTCCCAGTTATTATAATTTAAATATGTTGGAAGAAGAGATATGTAACTGTTATTAGTTATATCGGTCCGAATTTTAATAATGTTTGCATTTTGCTTGGAGGTGAAAACAATATCTGAAATAAAAGATGATTTATTATTAATGCCATAGACATAGACACCTCCGCCAATTGACCTACCATACTGCGCAACCCTAGTTGCCAAATCAAATCTGAGATCAAAATTTGAATGCTTTTTAATAATTAAATGTTTGTCTTCTTCTGTAACAAAGGATTCTAATAATAAAATTATATCATATTCACTTAGTAAATTTAAAAAATTATCGTTACTAACCTTGCTTTTCAGTCCACACACATTATAACTTAACACTTTCACACATTCATTCACATTCACACACCTTTTATTCTTCTGTCTTTTTTTATTTCCTACAGGATCGGCGCGATCTGCCTATTCGCTCTTGTCTGCTTTCTCCGTTGCCCTCTTCTCTCCAAATCTGTTATGGATATTCTCTGGTCCATGATCCTTAAGTGAAGCTATGAACTCCGTGAAGTCTTTTTTTTTTTTTTTGGTTTTTAGAGGCGAAAAACCTAGGTGGTTATAATCGCCTGGATAACTAAGAGCATTTGTATAATGCTCATACTATCACACACACAGGTATAAAATTAAACTTTTATTTACACACACTACAGACACTACACGATACAATAACAACGATAACAACAATAGTTACATAATAACAACTTGTCGCAGGGCTGTAAAGGGCCCTGTTACATAACAATGAATAAAACTCTAATTAAAATAACAAGTAATAAATCTAAACATGGTATTTAAATTTCGTAAGTAAAAATTAATATTGTTTTTAAATTTGTCCAATTACATTCAACCGATGGAGGAATGCTAACACCATATTAATGGTTTGGGAGTCATCACCCAGCATCCTCTGAATGCAATTTGTTAGGCAAAACTTCTTCCGAACATATTTCAGCTTTTCACAATCTACAAGTATATGTTTAATAGAAAGAAGGTTTAAGCAGTAAGGACAAAGCGGCGGATCCCCCCCC
>JAGFPH010001151.1:16196-31487 GCA_018207615.1 Philaenus spumarius
CTACATACCAAATTTGCTTGAAATCCATTCGGTAGTTTTAAAGAAGTAATTTTTTAATACCTTTGATCCCCCCCAAACCCTCTAAAATTTCGAAATTATTCAAACCCTTTCACAGTGAGCACCTTTGGCCCTGGAGGAAGCTACATACCAAATTTCATTCCAATCCGTTCGGTAGTTTTTGAGAAATCGTGATGAGTGGGTCAATGAGTCAGTGAATCAGTGGGTTTTGGATTTTATATATATACTACCTGACCCGTACGGCGTTGCCCGTGGTGGTTGGTATTTTCAGTCTTTTTAACGTAATTGTATTCGTTTTAAGTGTTCAGTCAGTGAGTGGTATTTGGCTTATATATATATAGATCTTAAATAATAAAAGCACTACTGTCATAATAATAAAAGATCTTAAATTATGATTTTAGTAACTTTGATCCCCCCAAACCCCTCCTAAAATTTCGAAATTTTTCATACCCTTTCTTAGTGAGCACCTATGGCCCTGGAGGAAGCTACATACCAAATTTCATTCCAATCTGTTCGGTAGTTTTGAAGAAATCGTGATTTAATAACTTTGATCCCCAAACCCCCTAAAATTTAGAATTTTTTCAAACCCTTTCTTAGTGAGCATCTATGGCCCTAGAGGAAGCTACATACCAAATTTCATTCCAATCCGTTCGGTAGTTTTGAAGAAGTAATTTTTCAATAATTTTGGTCCCCCCCCAAACCCCCCTAAAATTTCGAATTTTTCCCAAACCCTTTCTTAGTGAGCACCTATGGCCCTAGAGGAAGCTACATACCAAATTTCATTCCAATCCGTTCGGTAGTTTTGAAGAAGTCATTTTTTAATAACTTCGGTCTTCCCCAAACCCCCCCCTAAAATTTCGAATTTTTCCATACCCTTTCTTAGTGAGCAACTATGACCCTAGAGGAAGCTACATACCAAATTTCATTCCAATCCGTTCGGTAGTTTTTGAGAAATCGTGATGAGTGATTCAGTGAGTCAGTGGGTTTTGGTTTATATATATATAGATAAACATACAGCATCTGCATGTCCCAGGAAGAGGTTGCTATTTTTGAATTAATATACCGGACATATCGATTAAAACTCTGCAAACTGGAACTCTACAGTTATATTACATAGATATGTAAAATAGTTACCCTCGAATTTCATTTGCTTATGATGAATCAAATCAAAATGGCGGAATAACAAAAAGGAACTATAACCTTGGGAATAAAACACTTACATTTACAAAATAATTTTACGTTTTCGTCGAAGTAATTTTATTTGAATAACCATTACAAATTGGTGTTTTGAAATAAAAGAAAGTTAAAATTAAGAAAATTAAAGAACACAATTTGTTTCACTAACCTTTATTCGAACTGACGTCCATCAATTAGCTATACACTGATAGCAACGAAACAAAAATGAGTCAAGTGTTTTTGAAACATTGCCGAGATATCATCAGCAGTTCCTCTGCAATCAGCCTCATTAATTCACCGTCTGTTGCTATAGTGTGAGAATAAACCTTTTCTTTCAAAAAGCGCAGACAAGTCTGGCGATCTTGGAGGCCAGTCCTTGAAGTTGCTGCCACGACCTATCCAACGGTTGTGAAGATGTTGATCTAAAACTGCTTTGGCCAAATTAGCGTAATATGGAGGAGCTCCATCCTGCTGGAAGAAAACGTCCCTCATCTCCGGCTGACAACTATGTGATTATATTTGATTTAACATAACTTTGGTACCGGGCTGTCATGATGTAGAGAGGCCCACCACCAACACTCCAATACTAAAATTATGTTAAATAAACTATAGTTAGGCCTAATATTGATTCGTATATGTCTCCAGTCATTGTCTGATGGGTTATGTCATACGATAAAATACCATCCTTGGTTAAAGCAACAACAATTCTTTAATGCTTTGCCAATTAATATAAAATCAATTTATGGGGTTAAACCTTTTTTTTTTAATTTTAATATCTGGCTTCTTGAATTTGAAAGTATTGAAGATCGTTTTTGTGCGCCTGTTTAGGTGCAAAACTAATATTTTTCTACGCTGTTTTGCTTAATTGGAGGTAGTTACAGGCCTTAGCTGACATCACAAAATGTTATATCTATATATATAAAAGCCAAATACCACTCACTCACTCACTGACTGACTCACTCATCACGATTTCTCAAAAACTACCGAACGGATTGGAACGAAATTTGGTATGTAGCTTCTTCTAGGGCCATAGGTGCTCGCTAAGAAAGGGTTTTAAAAAATTCGAAATTTTAGGGCTGATTTGGGGGGTTCAAAGTTTTTAAATCACGATTTCTCCAAGACTACTTAACTGATTAGAATGAAATTTGGTATGTAGCTTCCTGTAGGGCCATAGGTGCTCGCTAAGAAAGGGTTTAAAAAATTTCGAAATTTTAGGCGGGATTTGTGGGTTCAAAGTTTTTAAATCGCGATTTCTTAAACACTACTTAACAGATTTTAATTAAATTTGGTATGCACCTTCCTCTAGGGCCATAGGTGCTCGCTTAGAAAGGGTTTTAAAAAATTCGAAATTTTAAGGGGATTTGTGGTTTCAAAGTTTTTAAATCACGATTTCTCCAACACTACTTAACGGACTGGAATGACATTTGGTATGTAGCTTCCTCTATTGCCATAGGTGCTCGCTAGGAAAGATTTTCGAAAAATTCGAAATTTTAAGGGGGTTTAGGGGGTCAAAGTTACTAAAAAAAAACCACCGTACGGATTGGAATGAAATTTGATATCAAGCTTCCTCTAGGGCCCTAGGTGCTCGCTAAAATTGTTTTAAAATATTTTTAAATTTTAAGAGGGTTTGGGGGGGTGAAAGTTACTTAAAGAAAAACCACCGAACGGATTGGAATGAAATTTGGTATGTAGCTTTCTCTAGGGCCATAGGTAGGCCTACTCACTAAGAAAGGTTTTCAAAAAATTCGAAATTTTAAGGGGGTTTGTGGGGTCAAAGTTACTAAAAAAAACAACCGAATGTATTGGAATGAAATTTGATATCTAGCTTTCTCTAGGGCCCTAGGTGCTCGCTAAAAAATGTTTTCACATAATTTTAAATTTTAGGGGGATTTGGGGATGGGTCGGTTATTAAAAAAAACCACTGGACGGATTGGAATAAAATTTTGTATGTAGTTTCCTCTAGGGCCAAAGGTGCTCGTTAAGAAATTTTTTTAAAAAATTCAAAAATATAGGGGGTTTTTGGGGGGTGAAAGTTACTGAAAATCCCCATGAGAAATACATAGTGTTATATATTTATTGATATATTTTTATTATTATTATACATTTAACTTTGATTTGTTCTATCCGTGCAAAGCCGGATAAGGCAGCTATCTATATATATAAAAGTTAAATACCACTGACTGTCTGACTGACTCACTCATCACGATTTCTCAAAAAACTACTAAACAGATTGCAATGAAACTTGGAATATAGCTTCCTCATATGTTATAGGTGCTCACTAAGAAATATTTTGGAAAAACTTTTGCGTTTAATCATATTATGAAAAAAAAATAAAAAATACAAAATTAAACTTTTCTCTAAATTACAAAGGTGAAACGAACTGAGGCTTCTTACATTCCTTCTTTTCAAATGTTTGGTGCTTATGGTATACAAAATAAGCAAACGGTTAATGTTTTTAGATAAAAATCGGCCCTAAATATAAGATTTAAAAACTCATTAAAAAATTGGCGGCTGGCATTTCTCTTAGAGTTGCTTCTTTCAACTGATTAGATTTGAAATGTTTACAGTGTTTTCTTATATGTTACAATCCCTTTTTGTTTCAGTATTTACATGGACATGTTTATTCAATTTACGATAAGACTGTTGGAATTTGGACCGGTTAACTCTCCTCTCCACCCCTCCCCTGCCACTTATCTGTTGATACGCCCAGCTTGACCCGTCCCAGATTCAGTTCTGTTCCAGCCATTGCTTGCTCTGCTACGCTGACAAGAAATATTCTATCCTTATTCTGATTATATTATTCTTCTTTGTTGCTTTTGGATTCTGCTATTAGGCTTCATCCCGAGTATTGTCCTTTTCTAGGATTGCTATAGGGTTCCTTTTAGTTTTATTCCAAACGTTTTAACCTACCTACATTAGTTTAATCTTTCAATATATCACAAGAGTGTTTTCTAATTATTACCACAAACTTATTATTTATTTTAGTTATTTCATAAATCATTATATACAAGTTTTGTATATATGTGAGTTGGTTTCTTATTTCTTCAACTTAAACGCTTGCATATTTGTTTTTTTTTTCCAGTTTTTTTTTATAATTTGCTACAACATTTTTATTTTAACAAATAATTGATTAGTTACTTTTAGTTAACTTTTTATAGGGTTTATTTGGTTTTTACTCTAAATGTCTGAAACATAACTTTTATTCTTTAAGTGGTATATTTTGCACCTCATTTATAATCAAAAAATACCCCTTTATTAGGTAGCTATTTTTAACCTGCTTCTCATAGGTCCTAATTTCAGTCTACAATGCCAGAGGTTGAACTGATTATTATTGACGGCATAGTTGTCCCCCACGACGTAATTCAGATCCCCGGGGATGGTGCGTGTCTGTTCTATTCCCTTTCTTACTCTATACATGGCTCCGTCTCGCACGCCGCTCAGGTGAGAGCTCAGATAGTGAATCACGTCAAGAATAACTGGCGGAGGCTCAAGCCATTCACCATGACGCCACAGATGGTACCTTACACCAAAAAGCCTCAGTACTTATCTGAAATGGCTAAGCCACATACATACGGTACATCCTGTGAACTAAGAGTAGCTGGAGAGATATTCCCTTATCATTTTGAGGTGTACCGCGGTGGCGCGCTTCTGGCTACGTACGGTGAAGATACACGGGCAGTAAAAAGGCTACGGCTTACGGGAGATTTCACGGCAGGACACTTTGATGTACTGATTCATATGGTGCAACAAACACATACTGCTTTACCAGCACCCACAACCCCTGATAAAGTCATGGACTGCCATGCATCCGGTTCCTACTCTCTATCTACTCAACCTGAATATCATCCTAAGGCACAAACTCAATTTGCTCTTTCCACCGATTCTGACGAGTCCGTTCCTAAATTGCCTTCAATAGCTCCAGAAAGGAAAGGCAAGAAACGTAGGAAACGTTTCACTGACTCTATACGTAAAAATCAAGTGAGAGATGCTGTTTCTACATATGCACAAAATAACCCCGATGTCAACAGGAAGGCTGTTGATGAATATACGAAAGCTAACCCCAAGGTGCACAGGAAGGCTGTTGATAAATATACGAAAGCTAACCCCGAGGTGCACAGGAAGGCTGTTGATAAATATACGAAAACTAACCCCGAGGTGAACAGGAAGGCTGTTGATAAATATACGAAAGCTAACCCCGAGGTGAACAGGATGGCTGTCAACAAGTACACAAAGAACAACCCTCAAAATAACAAAGCTGCAGTGATTAATTACAATGAGAAAAGGGCTCAAATTGCACTATTACCATGGACTGCTCTAAAACTTTCTGCCTTCAAGTATGACCCAAACACTGATTATGCCCAAACCAAAACTGTTGATATAGGTTCACAAGTAGTTTGTTATTTTTGTCATGCTAAAAAAATGGAAGGATGAGTCTCCCGGTATGTGCTGCAAAAATGGTAAAGTACAGCTTCCTTCTATCCAGCAGTACCCGGAACCTCTCCACAGCCTTCTAAATCACCAGCATCCTTTGTCCGAGCATTTCCTCACTAACATTCGGAAATATAATGGGTGTTTCCAAATGACATCCTTTGGGGCCAAGGAGGTGAGAGAGGGAAATTTTATGCCCACGTTTAAAGTTCAGGGCCAGGTATATCATAGAATAGGGAGCCTGATGCCAGAAATACAACACCAGCCCGCATTCTTACAAATATACTTCCTTGGCGATGGGAGCTATGAGCGAGACATAAGATGCAAAAATTTCCCTGGTGTTAACCCAGAGCTGGTGAAAGAGTTACAGGATATGCTCCACCATCACAACAAATATATTCAGGACTTCAAGACTGCTATGGAATCAGTTCCCAAAGATCAACTAGACTTTCAAGTAGTCATAAACGCTGACAGGAAACCAACGGACGCGCATAGAGGTCGCTTCAATGCCCCGACCACTACGGAGGTTGCCATATTGATCGTTGGCCAAGAGTTTGAAAGAAGAGACATTGTTCTTCATAGCAGAGATAGCAGCTTAGTACGAATTAGTGAGACGCACCGTTCATACGATACTCTTCAGTACCCTCTGATGTTCTGCCGTGGAGAAGATGGTTATTACACCACCATCTCTCAGCATGACCCTAGCACCAAGGTACCTCTAAAAAAAACAGTGTCTGCTGCCGACTTTTACAGCTACAGCATAATGGAGCGCGATGGAAAGGAATCCTATATATTGCTGTTCCGCAACCTTCTCAACCAATTTTTGGTTGATATGTACGCCAAAATCGAAACTGAAAGGCTGAACTGGATTCGTTTCAATCAGAAAAAGTTAAGAAGTGAAGAGTACGCGCACTTGAAGGATGCCATTTCGAAGGCCGATGGCCAGTTGTTGGAGCTTGGTAAGGTGGTAGTGTTGCCGTCGTATTTTACCGGAGGACCCCGCTATATGCATGAGCGAACTCAAGATGCTTTGACATACGTTCGCCAGTTCGGACGGCCGGATCTGTTTATAACTTTTACGTGCAATCCTAAATGGACCGACATAACTCTGCTCCTAAAACAATATCAAAAACCGCATGACAGGCACGACATTATAGCGCGGGTTTTCCACTTAAAAGTGAAGAAGATCATGAAGCTCCTTACTCAGGGATGTGTCTTTGGCAACACCAGGTGTCATATGTATTCTGTGGAATGGCAGAAACGAGGCCTCCCACACGTTCACATTCTTCTGTGGCTGGAAGAAAAAATAAGGCCTGAATCGATTGACAAAGTAATAAGTGCTGAAATACCTGACCCACAACTCGACCCTATCCTGCATCATATTGTCAAAACTACCATGATCCATGGCCCATGTGGATCTCTCAACCGGAACTCACTCTGCATGGCTGAAGGAATGTGCACCAAGAAATATCCTCGCCCTCTATTAAAGGAAACTCAAACAGGGGAGGATACCTATCCTAAGTATCGCAGGCGGTCCCCTGCAGATGGTGGCTTCACTACCAACGTCAATGGTGTCGATATTGATAATCGCTGGGTGGTGCCTTACAACCCTGTTCTGTCTCGCACCTTCTCAGCCCACATTAATGTTGAGTTCTGTAACTCTGTTAAATCAATAAAGTACATCTGCAAGTATGTCAACAAGGGCTCTGATCAAGCATCGTTCACTGTTACAGAATTAGATGAAGTGACGAGGTACGAGACAGGACGTTATATTAGTAGTTTTGAGGCAGCCTGGCGCATTCTATGCTTCCCAATACATGAAAGGTTTCCGCCAGTCATGCATCTTGCTGTACACCTTGAAAATGGGCGAAGGGTTTATTTTACGGAAGAAAATGTATTTGAAAGCATTAGGAATCCCCCCAAAACTACACTCACAGCATTTTTCGAACTGTGCAAAGTTTATAGTTTTGCAAAAACACTGTTGTATAATGAAGTTGCTTCATATTACGTTTGGAAAGACAACACGTTTTGCAGGAGGAAACAAGGGAAGGCCGTGCCAGGCTATCCAGGAGTTAAGAAAGACCATGTTCTAGGTAGAGTTTACACAATTCACCCTGGCAACTCAGAATGCTTTTACTTGCGACTCCTATTACACCAAATTCGTGGTCCTGTATCATTTACATCTCTTAGGAATGTGGCAGGGGTAGTGCACCCTACATTTCAAGCAGCGTGTCGAGCATTGGGCCTGCTGGAAGATGATGCACACTGGGACTGCACTTTGGCAGAAGCTTCCATCTCTGACTCTCCTCAAAAGATCCGCGAGCTATTCTCTGTTATGTTGGTATTTTGTCAACTTGGAGATCCCATAAAACTATGGGAAAATCACAGAGAATGTCTCGCGGAAGACCTGATAATACAAATTGAAAGAGAAAGCGGTGGTGCCCAGTTGGTTATGGAAGTTGTATATAATGATTGTCTGGTCCTTCTTGAAGACATAGTCATGGCCACGTCTGGCCATCCGCTCCAACGTTACGGTCTTCCATCACCAATAAGAGAGCAGAGATCTGTAGTAACCAACCGGATTTTTGTTAGGGAGTCAGCTTATAACACCATTCATCTGTCCGAAGTAGTTACTAATAACATCATAAAACTTAATAAACAATAGAAGAAAGCTTACGATGAGATCATGTACAGCATTGATTCATACTCTGGGGGTCTGTTTTTCCTAGATGCTCCTGGTGGCACCGGAAAAACATTTTTAATTAATTTGTTACTGGCCACTGTTAGGAGTACAGGAAACATTGCGATTGCAGTTGCTTCTTCTGGGATTGCTGCTACATTGCTTGATGGAGGCAAGACAGCTCACTCTGCCTTCAAGTTGCCTTTTAATTTTAATTGCTGTGAGTCTGCAATCTGTAACATCTCTAAGCAAAGTGAAATGGCTCAGGTTCTACGAAATACTAAACTTATTGTTTGGGACGAGTGCACGATGGCACACAAAGGAGCTGTTGAGGCACTAGACAGAACACTCCAGGACATACGGAACCATAACCAAATAATGGGTGGGGTGGCTGTGCTTCTGGCTGGTGACTTCAGACAGACCTTACCTGTGGTATCGCGGGGCACACGAGCGGATGAGGTGAAGGCCTGTCTCAAGTCATCAATCTTATGGCCCAAAGTTAAAGTCCTGTCCTTAAAAATAAATATGCGTGTTCATCTTCAGGGTGACTTGAGAGCAGAGGAGTTTTCAAAGTTACTTCTAAATATTGGTGATGGCAAGTTGGAGGAAAAGGAAGGAAAAATAAACATACCTGACAACCTTTGCTCTATGGTGGAAGATCTTATTAGCTTAATTGACCAAGTATATCCCGATATTTGTCAAACCCAAAGTCACGATGCTTCTTGGCTAAAAGAGAGAGCTATTCTCACTCCAACCAATGACTCAGCAATTTCTATAAACCTGAATTTATTGGAGAAGCTCTCAACTGAGAAAATAAAATATGAGTCTGTGGACTCAGTGGTGGATGTTGAAGATGCTGTACACTATCCTGTGGAGTTTTTGCACACCCTCAATCCACCAGGATTACCACCTCATATCCTTCTCCTTAAGATCGGTGCTCCAATAATGCTGTTGCGTAACCTTAATCCTCCAAAACTGTGCAATGGGACAAGATTGCAGGTGACAGCTCTGTTCAGGCACGTCATTGAAGCGACAATATTCACAGGCATTGGCCAGGGAGAAACTGTTTTCATCCCTCGCATTCCTCTCATCCCTACTGATTACCAAGTTCAATTTAAACGGCTGCAGTTCCCAATTGCACTTTGCTACGCTATGACTATTAACAAGGCACAGGGACAGAGTTTGAAAGTAGCTGGCATAGATCTGCGGAGTGACTGTTTCTCTCATGGACAGTTGTACGTTGCGTGCTCCAGAGTCAGTTCTCCGGACAGCTTGGTAATCCTTCAGCCTGAGCGGAAAACCAGGAATTTAGTTTACAGAGAGGTTCTAACAATTGAGTAGGGTGGAAGAATCTGCGGGATAAATTAGATAGAAAAAAGCCTTGACTGTTGATAAAGCGGAAGTTGAAACCTACCATAATATCCTATATGCTCTCAACATTGCCAATGTAATTAAGTGAAAGTCAAACTTAGTAAAAACTTTAAATTAAAACGATATTTTTAAAGCTTTTTCGTGTTAGATAGTAGTTTACAGGAATACCATTTTCAGTGCTTTCCTAAATAGCGTAGTCGTTTTTTTCATGACCACAGTAGGATACGCACGGGTATTCAACGAACACTTAAAAAGAATACAATTATTACGGTAAAAAGACTGAAAATACTAACCACCACGGGCAACGCCGTACGGGTCAGCTAGTATTATTATAAATTATGGTTGTAGCATTGACAATCGGTTCTGCAAATAATATTTTTTTAAATTCGTGCTGGTAAACCCCAAAAACGGGCTTCACTAACTGGGTTTTCTAATATTCCTTAATGTAGAAAACATTTTACATAAACTAATTGTCTTTGTATAATATTCTTGTGTTTAGTTATAACTGAAAAATTATATTGTTATTGAAATGTATATTTCTTTCTCACTATACTATAGCATAGAGAAATTATAGTGATCGCAAAAAAAATCGATGTTCAGATTTTTGTAGAAATATCCGTTTTGGAACCCCCTGAGTCGAAAAAAGTCGCTTTTACAAAACGTCTCCCACTATTGGATAGATTTCAAACAAATTTGCACCATACATGTAAATTAGGCCTGTGTATAGATGCAGGAAAAAAGATTTTGAAAAATTTTGAAAAACAACCCCCTTTATGGCCAAAAAACCCCCAAAAAATCTGTTATTATTTTTTTTAATAAAAAAACGGCTCTAACGATTTTTATAAAATTTGGCTTATTTGTAGCCTTGTACCCTAATATATGCAAAAAACCGTATCTTTCTAAAAATTCTCTTTTAGCTAATAATATTAATAATAACTGATTTTTTTAGTTTTTTTGCCATAAAAATGGTTGTTTTTCAAAAATTTTCAAAACCTTTTTTCGTGTATCTATACTAGCCTAATTGACGTGTTTGGTGCAAATTTGTTCGAAATCGATCGAATAGTTTTCTCTCTAGATAATAATAATAATAATATTTATTAGTTAATCTCCTACTTCAATAAATCACCTCTCCTACCCCACCTACAATTATGACGTCACAGTGAATCTGTTTAATAATTTAAATATGATTGTGAGAAAGTATGTGCCAGTTCCTGGTACCATTTATTTAGTTTCTTTTTAGGTATTTTTGCATGTGCATTTTGTTAGTGCTGTTGTTAGTAGCCTATGTTTTGTACGCAAGGAATAAATTCTTTATTATTATTAATAATATAGTGCTCTGAAATGACCTCGGCAACAATTCTCCTGACGTCAAGTTGTGGGATGTCGTCTGACTAAAAGCATCCGTAGATTGGCGCTTCCTTCAATACTCCAGGAAACCTTCCGACCGTCGGACTCACAATTCCCTGAGTGGTGTTGTTTGTTAAAGTGGTTCGGTCTGCTTCACAACAAGTGGACTCAACAAGTAAATCCGTGTTTATCCGTTGTCATGGATACGTAGGCTTATCTTAAGTCACGCAATGAAAACGGGCAATTCACTTGACCAAACCTGTGCAGCGGTTATTGCCAGTTATTAGCGAATTTCCTTAGGAAAGATGAGCTATTGCAGTGACCCTTATGGTAAGACCTAAGGTCGGGAGTAGTAAATGAGCACTGATCATGTACCCCAGAACATATTTTGTTGTGTCTTTAGAAATTGATTTGTATATACGACTTGGTCCAAATTTGGTACACTCGTTGGTTGTCTATCTGGGTAGCATGCCGGGGTTTCCCCTAGTGATAGTATATAATTTCAAATAATGTATTTACGTTAATTATTTGTCTGTTTCTAGGAATGCTGACACAAAGTTGGTCTGGATACTATCGGCAGAAATGAGGAAGCACTTAACGCAACAGTTTCAAAAGAAAGACCAGAAAGTCGGAGAAGCTTCGTGATATGCATTGTAAGACATTAGAGTAAGTTGTGTCCAGATTGTATTACTATTTCAATGTAAGATAATTTTTGTGTAATTGGAGATACTGAATTTATTTGCAATATTCAGATTTACGTACCTTCGTATGTCTGTTCTTCTGTACGCGAGTAACAAACTACCAAAACGCATGCGCAAGGTTGTATTGTATGATTTATTCGTTAACATACAACAGCTGATTTCGCCCATCAGCTGTAGTACTTTAACAACTGTATGAACAATTTAAGGTTAGCCTATGTTTACAACTTTTATTTTAAATTTTGTGTTGCAACAATACACATCTAATTGTTTCTGTCGTGTAAGGTTCCTGGCATGTATGGACAGCGCATGCTCATAGTCTGCCGCGGGCTATTGGTCTGAATCATAATAGTTTTACCTTCTGTTAATTAACAAATATAGGTCTACCGACGATACAAACTTGAGTGAATTTCAAGTAAAGTGAAAAATAATAAAATTTTGCATGAATAATTACTGTATCTATACTAATATTACTAGTAGTTCTGTGAACGGTAGACCTCGCTCATTGATTTTAAAGGACTACATCTCGGTAAATGCGAGGCAACGCCAATCGGGCTCCTTATCTCGGCTCCCCCTCCACAACTCACTCACAGTCACAGCGGCCACACTGATGTAGCGCAGGAAAGAGCAAGACATCAGGTAGCGCGCTCTCTCTCCCTCTCCATAAAATTATAAGGTTTTATGAAGATATCTAAAGAATAAACGTATAAAAACATGGTTAAATTACGAAATCTTGGACGTTAACAAATTCGAAGTTTGCGGCCATTTTGTCAGCTTACCGTTAGAGATACGGAAAAAAATTCAAGAAACCAATTTTGTTAAACATCAAATTTGCTGGTCGCAAAATTGTATTAGTTTTTAAATTCGACTTACTGTTAAGCCACAAACTGGCTTTGGAAAAAGCTTACACTGAGAGAAATTTTTATTTAATTTAGGGAGTTAAAATGAAAAATGGAAAAAAACCGTATACATAAAGAGCTCGGCCTAGGAATGAGGAACATTCGTGCAAAAACTCTTGACAATCGTTCAAGGCGTTTGGCCGTGATCGTGAGACAGACACACATACAAAATGCCGAACGGTCGAGCTAAAACGGAGACTCGATTCAATAAAGAGGTAAAATTTTTTTGCTTGTATCTAAGGGGTAATCTCTGTAATTACTGAACCGATTGAAAAATAGTTTAGTAACAAAAAGCTACTCTATCCCTGAGTAACATAGGCTATAGTTCATTTTGATAAAAACATTTTTTATATCAATATTTGTAAATTTATTCGAAAAAAATTCTTAGGTTAGGCCTAGACTGATAAAAAACACACGTATTTACAATTATTAACATAGCAACCAATTGAATAAAATAGCTATTTGCTCCAATATTTCCATTAACAGCTGATTTCAAACTTTGAAGCAATTATTTGTATTCCTAACATTTAGGTTAGGTTTTTATTAAAGTGTAGAACTAAGCTTTGCTGGTTCTTTTAACCTTTATTATAACTGCTGTTATAAAATATAAGAAATAATTGATTTGGTAATTCAATATTATTTACTATCTTAGCTTTGGGGTTATTATTAATCCTACACGTTTATTATAAAGAAAACATTGCATGATAATGGGTATAAAAGGTTCCAACTGGGTTGGCGTGAGGAGCACGTAGGGGTTTCCCCTAGCAACATATAATTTAGGTTTAAATTCGTTAAGTAAAGTAGGCGTGTGAATAAAATGTATGATATTTTCTATCCAAAATTTATTTTAGGTCTTTAGTCAAATGTTAAATGACAGATTTTCCGTCATGTCTGCTTCCTCAACCAAAACTTTGTTTATACTTCTTCGACGAACGCAAAACTTAAAGTTTCAAACAGTTAGTCTGCCCGTGTTTTTTCTGTGGGCTTACTAGTCTAAAAGTAAAAGGTAGTTTTGTTTGCTATACTCGTCACCTTGAAATTGAATCAAACGTCTTCTGTCCCACATCTTCAAACGCCCTTATTGCGGTGATCATTGTTCATTGTTAACGCTAATTGCAAAAATAGTTTTCCTCAAAACTCTTACAGTTAGATAATTTCATCAATGAACATTCCTGCCAATGCTAAGGAAACATTCTTAATTCTATTTTTTTACGGTTTTTGAAGTGATAACTTCTATTGGCCCGTTGGACACTTTCGCTTGACTATGTTTCTTAAATCTCGCGTCACGTAACTTTTTGCGTAGACACAAGTCAGAGCGTGGAGAGGGAATAGACGATACATAGTATATAATAATACGTTATTATAATTATTATAATATTAATATATTGTAATAATATTATATTAAAATAAGTATGCTAAAAATAGTGACCATTATAATGTAAGCATTATTTATTTAGTGACTAATGATTTAGTGAGGTATTATTAGTGTATGCACTCTACATACAATTCTAAGAATAATTCAATATGTAAGGGATAATTATAATAATAATCATTATATAATAAAATAATAATTAAATAATATAGGGAATAGGCGATACATCTATACTTATAAAATACCACTCATTGATTGACTAATCACAGTTTCTCAAACACGATATGGCTTTCGACCATGAAACTTTTCAAAAATATTCTTTAAAGGCTCTAGATGCGTACTAAGAAAGGGTTAGAAAACATTCTTAGCCTAAGGGTGGCTACCACCCCTAAAGCTATTTTTCAGAAAAACTCAGATATTTCCTATTTATTGGTCGATTTTGAAGAAACTTTGCATAGAGCTATAATAGTTGAATGTACCCTATTACCATACACTTAACAAAGGGGTAGTTTCTATCCCTAAGGCTTAAAAGTCTTTCATTGGTGCGGCTTAAGAGAGCCATAGTTACTCCTGCCGTTCACCCGCACTTGCTATGTTTTAAGTGATAACTTTTATTGGCCGGTTGGGCACTTTCGCTTGACTATGTTTCTGAAATCTTGCGTCACGAACGTTTTCCGTAGACACAAATCAGAGCGTTGAGAGTTAATAGGAAATACCTAGTATATAATAACACGTTATTATAATATTATAATTAAAATATTATTATATTATAATAATATTATATTACAATAAGTATGCGAAGAATAGTGATCATTATAATGTAAGCAGTATTAATTTAGTGACTAAAGATTTTGAGTGAGGTATTAATGTATGCACTCTACATAGAATTCTATGAATAATTCAATACGTCTGTAAGGGATAATAATTAAAAAATTAGAAGGGATTATACATTAGAATTATTCTTAGAATTCTATGTAGAGTGCTTACACTAATACCTCACTCAAAATATGGTATAATATTGTTTTACAATAGATTGACTTGTGTAATTTTTTTATCCGTCTTCTAATATTAATACTGATAAAAATATAAATCGGTCATAGAAGTCATCACTTCCAACGTGTGATCTTAAACACACCCATTTAAAAAAAAAAATATATTTCAGTACAAGGGTATTTACTTTTTATAATCTTGACATTGCAAGTTGCAGCAGCATGCCTTCGTTAACTAACTCGTACTCAACCTATTTAATTCAGACTGGCTCTAAAGCCAATCACTTCCCGGAACCAATAGACTGACTCTTTG
>JAGFPH010001151.1:37794-52769 GCA_018207615.1 Philaenus spumarius
GATTGGACAAGTTGGGGAAAAAACAGATCTGGGGGAAACGTTAAAATATAATACATTTTATTGAAATTAAACAGGTCTTCTTGAGTAAAGTTTTAATTTTTTACAAACAATGTGTTTGAATTTGTATAAAAAATAAATCATTTAACTTAGTAAACTTAGTTTTCCAAACATGTATTAACCATAATTAAATGGGTTATTACGGAGTGAAACGATAAATACCAAAATATTCTACGGCATAAACTGCGTAATACAATATGTCCATCAAAGTTTTGCTTAAAAAAATTCTAATCCTATTTTACTGTACAAATTTAAAAGTTGGCTTAGATCATAAATTAGCTTTATCTGTCACATTCCTACAGTAAAATACGCAGCAAAACAAATCCCATTTTTCAAAAAATGTGTAAGAGATGGAAAGGTGTGTTTGGAATTACGGAAGTATAAAAATTAAGAAATCAAATTTAGTTTTCACAATCATTGAATCATTAAAACTAAAGGAAAAATCTATAACCAGCCTTTGATATAAACAGACATCACTCTTCCATTCCATTGTAACAAAAAATCTCCAAGTGATAGACTGTCAAAGATGCCGAAAGCCCGCACATAAGTTCACTTTTCGCTTATCGAATCGCATGGGAATTATTGGCGACTCCCGGTCACACGTTTTTTATTTGGCTGTCACGTGTTCGTTCCTTGAACCAGACCTGTGATCTCGCTAAGATATAAAAATACTAAGACGAAACACACTTTGCTGTATCTAACTTAGATAGAAAAATACTTAGACGAAACACACATTGCTGGATCTCACTAAGATGGAAAAATACTTAGACGAAACACACATTGCTGGATCTCACTAAGATAGAAAAATACTTAGACGAAACACACATTGGTGGATCTCACTAAGATAGAAAAATATTTTTTCTAAAAATTAAACAGATCAAGAACTAAGTGGAAATAAGTATTTGTAGGGAAGGCAACGTAAAAAGTAAAATTTTGTTTCGTTTAACTATGCTTATTTCTGGTGGATCTCCATAGAGTGAATACATCCATGGATCTCAGATCAGCCTATAAACAAGCATGTGTGTGTGAGGGTGTGTGTGTGTGTGTGTGTGTGTGTGGATGTATGTGTGTAAATAAATTTTTGTCGTACAGTTTCTCAAAAACGAATCAACCGATTGAATTCTACGACATGTCATTCGAAAGGGTGTATCAAAACTTAGATCTGATTAGATTTGAGAGTTAATCCATCGAGCCAATCCGAAGAAATTAAAAAAAATAACCTAATTTTTTTTTGGAATTTTTATGTTTTTTAAAAATAACTTTAAAGGGTGCGAAAAAATCATAATAAAACCATGGATACATTTTTTGTGCTTAAAAAACTGCGTCGACTGTTTTTTTGAAAATGAAAATCGGACGACGCATTCAAAAGTTATCGTTGTTTAAAAATTCACAAATTTTCGTTTTTTGGTATTTTTTGGTATTTTTTAACAAATATTCCAGATTTCTCAACCAATCAATATAAACCTGTACATTTTATTTTTGCGCTTTAAAAACTGCGTAGAATGCTTTTTTTTAAATGAAAATCGAACGACGCATTCAAAAGTTATCGTTGTTTAAAAATTCACAAATTTTCGTTTTTTGGTATTTTTTTGTATTTTTTTAACATATCTTCCAGATTTCTCAACCAATCAATATAAACCTGTACATTTTCTTTTTGTGCTTGAAAAACTGCGTAGAATGCTTTTTTAAAAATGAAAATCGAACGACGCATTCAAAAGTTATCGTTGTTTAAAAATTCACAAATTTTCGTATTTTGGTATTTTAACAAAAAAAACTCATTTTTAGCGTTTAAAATTCAAACTAAGCGGGAAGTTCTAGGGTTGGCCTGCACGGTCAACCAATTTCCAGATTTTTTTTTTAAAGAATATTTGTGTAAACACCATATGAACCGACACCGAAGAAGTAAAATCTATGATGTTTTGTCATTCAGACGTTCAGGCACTCACTACAAAATACAAACCAAAACGTGCAAGGTACACAATCTCCGTTATAGGCTAGTGTGCAACCCAAAGGATGCCAGGTCAAGTCCCACTGTTTCCAGGAAGACTTCCTTATCGACCCGCTTCCTCTACTTCATAGGCTTATAAATTATTCAATGTCTAACTTCATTTCGATTAAAACTTTCCCCGAGTCTGAAGATGAAGTAGACGTTCACGTCAAGGAAATGATTTTATATTTGAAGTCGCTCGACGCAGTTTAATCTGCTTAAAATAGATTTAACTACTCGGCAAGGTATTTGAACGGTACTTGACTCTACCTAATGCCCGCTGTAGAAGTGTAGGTATTAGTTTAAAACATTTATATCTCTCAGTTATAATGTGGAAATTATACAGGGTGACAAAATTAAGTCTTCGGACGGTTTAATATTTCGTATATAAGCCAAATTTTAAGGTAGATGTTATTGAGGTACCTACTCTATGTAAAAATACTATTTTATAAAGATTTCAAAAAAAATATCCGCTATCTTGGATCCGCTATTTTGAATGTAACTTTGTTTTTTTTAAATAGGAAGGTGGTCATGTGATACATCATTTCGATGTAGAATTTCGAGAAAAACCCAACGGTGAAATTTCCACATCCGTATCTTTAACCGTTTAAAAATAGCGGCCAAAAAACAACGAAATCGTGTTTTCCGATTTTGCCCCATTTTGCTGTAGCCTACCATTTTTGTTTTAATATTAATTATTATTCTTTTTATTAGACTTATAATTAAATAAGCTTTCAAATGATGTGCCACACAACGATATTTGGGAGCATTTAAAATTTTTTAGTTACAGCCATTTTTATTTTTTTTATAATTGATTTCGAGTGGTTTAACCAAATATCGTTGTGTGGCATATCATTTGAAAGCTTATTTAATTCTGAATCAAAAAAGAATAATAATTAATATTAAACAAAAATAGTACAGCAAAATGGGGCAAAATCGGAAAAAACGATTTCGTTGTTTTTTGGCAGCCATTTTTAAACGGTTAAAACAACCGTAATGTCATTCACCGTTGGTTTTTTATTGAAATTCTACATCGAAATGATGTATCACATGACCCCCTTCCTATTTAAAAAAACAAAGTTACATTCAAAATGGCGGATCCAAGATGGTGGATACATTTTTTGAAATATTAATAAAATAGTATTTTTACAAAGAGTAGGTACCTCATTAACATCTAGCTTAAAATTTTCCTTATATACGAAATATTAAACCTTCCAAAGACTTAATTGTCACCCTGTATTTTAACTTCGTTCATTTACGGATATACAGGCGAGTTGCATTATGGCTTTTACTTTTTTTTTAAATGTCTTGTGATTTGTTTTGTGTTCATGTTTAAGTGCTGTGTGAAATATTTTAACGATATTCAAGGAATGAAGTAATTTCCTTTTTTTAAAAAAAAGGTGCGTACCTAAATAATTATTTTATTTAGTTAAAAATGTTTCACGAGTTTGAAACATATCATTATAACAAATAAATTCAATTACCGCAGTTAATGATTGTAGTTCGACCACGCAGCTGAAATGCTGACGTGAGTCGAGCGAATTTCCGAAATTAGGTTTGTATACTTTTAGGGTACCAACCGACAATTAGGGAAATATGTTTACTCACGGAATATAGAACACTAACGGTAGGGTTCACGCGCATCTATTCTTGACGTCATTGAGGCCCAAGGTCTCTAGATAGAAAAGGTTACCTCATAGTCATGTAAACAAACTTAAACCCCTCGACCCGTTCCTTGTCCAGTGACGTCATTATAGTACAAAAACACCGCGCTACCATGAAAGATGTATGTTTCGTCGTACAAGTTACCTCATTTTTTTAAAAATAGATGTATTAAACTATTTTTGGGGTTGCAGTTTTTTAAAATGATACTTAAGTTACACATTTCAACATTTGTAATTGTAAGAATATATCTTAACCTTTTCAAAAACATTATGTTTATGTCATTAATTTGCAATTTACAATAATAACAAAAGTATAATCATACAAATTTTAATTTATATTTTTACTGACTAAAATTTAAAATAAAAAGCTATATTGGTAATACATTTTAAATCATATAACTAAAAAGCAGTAATTAAAATTGTATTTAATACTTTTTACAGAATAAAAAAGAAAAAAATGCAATCACGATAATACATTTTAATCAGTATAATAAAAATTAAATGCTATTCGTTGGTAAGCATCACTTGAGAACGGCTGGATCGATTTTGCTATTTTTTGTTTTAAAATGTTCGTAATAGTCCGAATTAGGTTTTTATGAAAAGACATTTTTGAACAAAATTCCCAGAAAAGTTTCAAATTTGGGAAAAAATGAACACCTTTTTATATATGAACTCAAGACCAAAACTCACGAAAACAGCTGTTCGGACAAAAAACTGCTTAGCAACACAATGTTTGTTTACATTTATTACCATAGCAACTTTACTTGCAAATTTATAATCAGTTTATTATTCTTCAAAACCAACAGCTTTTACTTCGGCTCGCACTATAATGCCGAAGTATTGAGATCATGTGATAATTTTTTTTGCGTCTGTTTTCCTGCAAACACGATACAAGCACTCACAGACGTTGTAGAAAACTTCTGGACGTACCAGAATCTTCGTAATTTTATTGCGGAGAGTTTAAAAGCTTTTGAGCTTTCTAACATGAGTTGTAGCGCGTCGGGGTCACGTTTTTGGGTCAACACTTTGAAAATACAGTGCGGGGTAACGTTTTATATGTTTTTGGGTACGAAAAAACGATTCTGAGAGTTTAAAAAACTCGTAGAGCGTCGGGGTCACGTTTTTGGATCAACATTTTGAAAATACAGTGCGGGGTAACGTTTTATATGTTTTTGGGTACGAAAAAACGATTCTGAGAGTTAAAAAGTTGTAGAGCGTCGGGGTCACGTTTTTGGATCAACATTTTGAATATACAGTGTGGGGTAACGTTTTAACTTATTTTTTTAAACTAAATGTAACAAATAAAAAGTAATGTTTAACTTTAATTTTCTTTCAATTCGTGTGTTCTGTCCGGACGAGCAGAAGTCTCGAAAAAGTGTTTAATCTTTTCACTAGTTTTAAGTTAGATTAACAAACTAAAAGTAAACACAAACAAAAATCAAGGAAAAATGCTTATGTATTAAAATTCAATTAAAACATCGGTTGTTACATATCTATATACTTAGAGATATGCTGTTTAAAATATTGTTTACATAAAATATATAATATCTATGAATTGTTTAATATTTTTCAAACATATTTTCACTTTTTAAAAATAATAATAAACAATTTATTTGACACCATGCAAACCATAAACATACATGAGTTTTAAAATAATTATAATGAAAACTAAACAAACAATCTAAATGCAACTAAAATCCATTAACATATCACATTTGTATCTTTATTTTGATATTTAATTGTATATTTAAATACTATACAGTATCTTATAATACTAATCAATATATTTATAGTATAGCCACAGAAACTACTTTTAAATGAAATATTAAGACAAAAGAAAATTATAATAATAACATTTTATATGATTAAGTAGGATTATATTATTTACTATTACAATAGAAACAAAAATATCTAGGCCTACCTGTGAAAAGATATATATCAGATCTTCCTTCTTGTTTTTCTTTTCCATAATAATATTTGCAAGTTGCAACCGCACAAACGGAACCACTTTTAGGTTTATTTATTGATTTTCTATACATTGTAAATAATATATTTCTTCTACTTTAAACACTTTATATACACTAATTTAAAAAAAGTTTAAGTTTAAACAAAAAACACAAGCCGTCAAACATTCACAAATGAGTAACGCGTATAAACGTAAACGACAGAACTTTGATCACAGTCTAGTTGTACCAATAACTACGTCACAGCCCCCACTCCACTTTTTTTTATATTTCCCGAATGAAGTAACCTTTTCTATCTAGAGACCTTGATTGCGGCCCACTGCTAAGAGAAATGAAAATCAGCTGTTTATTATTGATTGCAGTCGTATTAACATTGCAGTCGTTTTTAGTATCGAAAACGTACATACAGTACTTTGTAAACAAAATTTTACATCGCTAGAGGAATTTGAAATATATAGTGCATCAAAATATGATCCAGTAAATATGTTAAATGATAAACTGCATTATTCATCTAATGAATTATTTAACACAGTCATCAACCTGAAGTAAAATTGCTGACCCAATACCATCATGATTGGACATCCTTATCTCATATATAAGATTGCACAAGACCACAGTTGTACACATGCCCTCCATGAAATGACATGTGTAGAGGAGTCCTCATGTAATGTGTGAAGTTGTTTTTCAGTTTATATATTTAAATTTGTTCAAGTGTTTGTGTTTTTTTATGTTTTATGTTAATTGTGTATAGTTTATTACGTCGTGTTCCACAACAGTGGAATGAATCATTTTTGAGGTTGATCTGATGATGGTGGCATGAACCACCGAAACCGGTAATCCAGAAAGGATATATTTTAGAGTGCTCGACGGATAAAAATAAGGTAATTAATTACCCATTATTATCAAATTTTACAGTACATTTTTAAAATGTACATATCGTTTGGTATAAATATTCGATTTTAAATATTAAAAAAAATTTGGATTCACAATAAAATTCTCTATAGCTTATTATATTCATAAACCAATACATAATTTAAAAAATGTCAAATAATAAAAAATAAAAAAAATGTTGTACACTATTTTGTCTAATTTGAAATAGTAATTTTTATATAGGCCTAATCAGTAAAGGTATTAAAATTTGTTGTAACAATCTGATTTTTCATATTACTATTATAGATATGTGTTCTATATGTGGTTCAAATTTTATTGAAATCGGTTAAATATTTTTAAAGTTAATCAATTTTTACATAAGACTCCATGAGAAGCTTATGGAGCTTATGAGAAACTGGGCAACAGATGACGTTACGAGTTACTGCGCATCCAAGCGTGAACCCTACCGTTAGTATTCTATATAAAGTGGGTCTACTCACGAAGGGGCTGAATAGGTGCCAGAATTTGTTTGCACCTAAGCCTCCAGCTTCGACTCACGCGGAAAAACTCGCTTTGCGAGGTTGCGACCTCGAGTTATGGCCGAGCTGTTCGAGCTGGAGTTGTTCGCAGCTAACAAACTCGGCCGTCGGCCCCTGCTTGGATTTTAACCAGGTATTTTTATGGTATTTTTGTTTTGATCGATTTTCGAGCAAAGAGAGCTGTACATACGTTTTTATAAGTTTTCAACCATATCTACAGAAATACCATATTTTACCCCCTCAAAATTAAAAAAGTTATTGAACAAACTGAGCTCTAAAGTGAATTGTTTACTATATATTTGCAAAAAACCTAGAAAACACACATTGTTTACACCTTTCACCGCATCCCACAACCATACTCGACGCTATTTAGTTGGAAACGTTTTTAAGTGTAAACTTCTATAGGCTCACCGCATCTAAAAAATGTGTATTCATGTATGTATAGCAGAGTATATAGTTTACTTGTTGCTGGGGGTGAATCGGATTTTACCGTCACTCGTTTTACCATGCATTTTGTGAAACGCTCTAATGTGCAACGCTCTATTCCATCTGTTTGAAAAAAGTGTTGGTCTTGCCGAGATTCGAACCAGCAGAGTCCACACCATATACTAGTGCATTAGCAGGATAGGCCACGATCCCATTGCTAATTTAGTATATTTTAGTTGGGTATATGAGTGTAACAGATTGTCCTACGTCATAATCTGTTTATGTCAATAGAATGTATAGTTTAATTAGTAATACCTCTGAAATGGACATTGTGCTTCCTCATTTCGTAAGTTGTGTTAAAAAGTTTCCACTTCTCCCGTGTTTTCTTAAGCACACAATTACATTATTTTATCACATTTTGAGCAAGGGTATTGATCAACTTAAAACAATCAGATCTTTGTTTTTTGAAATCCAAAGTTTTAGTATTTTTTATATAATTTTACTGTACTAAAAGTCGTGTAAAAAAAGAAAATGTACAGAATAATATCGTACATTAATATGTTTTATATAAACCCCAAAAACATTCTAGTTAAAATATCTAAAAAAATAGTTACTTCCTAGTTGTCAAAAATGTGCTACATGTTGTTGGAATTTTTTCTAACGAAATCGTCCGAGTGACTTAAACAACCAACGTGTGTACCGAATTTGTAAAAAGTTGGACTTAAAATGCGGCCGTTAAAGGGCGAACACTTATATACATATAATTTTTAGTGACACTCCAAAACGTGTTCCGGGTACCATGATCGGTGCTCATTCACTACTACCGACCTTAGGTCTCACCATAAGGGCCGTTGCAATAGCTTATCTTTCCTTCGGAGATTCGGTAATAAACCGACAAAGCAATTAATGAAATGACCAATGTCATACGTTCTCGATAAATCAAATAAAACCTACTTGACATTCGAGCGCCATGATAAATTGCCAATGATAAATGTCCTGGGACCGGACTAAGTGAATTGCATGCGTGATGTAGCCGCAATGAAGTAATCACGTACCTCGACCACATTGTCATTAATGGCAGTTAAGCTGAGCAGAGAAATGCTTTTATATATCGCTAATGAGATAGTCTGATGGGTATTGTAAAGGCAACTAACTGGCAAATCCAGGTAGCACTGGTTGTTATTGTATGTTGCCATGGCGATACAATAACATTAGTCAGTGATCGTGCAGACTAGTGTGCATGTTCATTTTGATTGGTCTGAATTAAACCAGGAACTATTCGACTAAAATAATCATAACTAAACTCCTTTAGAAATGTATGATTGTGCCATCCGAATATTTCTGGAGTTTAAGTGTAAAACACTAAACCACTCAAATCACTCTACCCCGATCAAAGTGCCTTTGTCCTAATTACAGATGGAAGTATATTTGAAGAAGCGGGTAGCGCAGGCAGGCGATTGTGTGTGGAAAGGAGGAGAGGTTTGCTATGTTTGGCAGGGTGGGGATGTGACTGCTGCCAGTACTTTACTATCCAGTCTGTTTTTTACGGCCAGAGCCCGGCGCATTTCTTACTGTATCACTGATTTCCTACTAGTGGAACAACTCGGATGCAAATCCATTTTTGTTTGTACACCAAAAACAGAGTAAAAATATGTAATTGTTTCCTTATCACATAAAAAACACGGGGCGTCAACACTATAATGTTTTTAGGAAAGGCAGTGTACTAGACAACGAGACGAACCTCTGTCACCGACTGACTCGCTGCACTGACCTACACGCTGTTAGCGCATGCGCATTAGCCGTCCCTGCTTCTGCGCATACAGCCAGACGCTTCATCGCATATATTTCCAACTGTAACACTCTAGCCTTAATTGTCTGATCCAGTAAAAGAGAAAGCAACCGGCGACTCCAGCGCTTCACCCTATAGCCGTATCTAAACAGTGCAATTTCTTGCAGCTGAGCGCTTTGACGTTGCCTCATTTAAAACCATTTTATAAATCCATATTTTGTAATTGAGTGCTAAAAATAAAAAAATAATGTTCTTTATAAAATTGAGGTTCCTGCTTGCAACTTACTTTTAATTAAACTTTTTTTATTGTGTAAGGAAAAAAGTCAAACTAGATACTTAAAAAAATGTCAATTACGAGACAAATGAACTTGATTTAAAAAATATATTAAACGTAAAACGGATGCGTGTTGCGATTGTTGTTTAAATGAGACCTTGAAACAATTGTATGATACAAAAATAAACTAAATAAATCCTTTTAGATATAACATTCATCTTACTTGATACAAATCCAAGATGGCCGCCACTACAGCAGACCCTTAATGCGCATGCTTCAAGATCAAGGTCACGCTACTCTCATCACTCTACCCCGATACAAGTATCTTTGTCCACATCAACAATCTGGCCTTACTGCCCATGCGTAGGATTCAGGACCACCGCCACCTCAACCACTTTACCAAAATCCAAGTGCCTCGTCGCGGGTGTAGGCGATCAAAGTGAACCGTGCGCTCCTCTTTATTATTCAGTTAATTTTCTGAACAACTTTATATTGGTACAAGAATTTAATAAATACGATTTAATGTTTGGGCTATAGGTTAAAACAATTGGAACTATAATGAAAGACAGTTAATGTTTCTCAATACGGTAATTTTTTCGAAACTGACTGACCAAAAAATTTCTGTATACAATAATATTTATAAGTAGCACAGCTTCTATTTATGTATCCTTAACCCTAAAAATCGAATATTTTTGATTAAATTTTGTAAAAATACCGAACTAAAGACCTCAAGTTCTCCCTAAGTTCAAAGTATATATTATATCCCTCCGTTCTTGAGCTAATAGGTCATCAGGCGGTGTTCCTGCAAGGACTAAGACTGCGCTTTCCGACTCGGTGGTGTAAGCTGCCACTATCCTCAACGCAGCGGTCCTCTGGACAGATAGCAGTCTTCTCTTGTGGCTCTCCTTTTCCAGGTCTTCCGCCCAAATAGGCGCTTCATACAGCATTTTAGCCTGCTTGACGCTTGCCAATAGCCTTCTTTTCTTCTCTTTAGGGCCTCTTATATTTGGCATAAAAGTGTAGGATTAATAATAACCCCAAAGCTAAGCTGGTAAATAATGTTAAATGTTCAAATTAAATTATTTCGCGTATCTTATAACAGCATTTATAATAAAGGTCAAAAGAACCAGCAATAGCCCAGTCATTAAAAGACCTTGACCCGAGAAAAAATCGGGCCTGAGTAAAGTCTGTGGATTTGTAATATTTAAGGTAACGATTTCAAAATAAAACAAACTTTACATCTGGAGAGGTCGAAAAAGTCCAAAAAAATTGTGTATATATATATATATATATATATATATATATATATGTATATATTTATGTATGTATGTGTGCGCACTCTAATGGACGCATTTTACGTCCGATTTGGACCAAATTTGGTAAACAGGTTGGTTTTGTAAGTAGCTTGGACGAGTTCGTTGCCAAAAAAATTGACAAGAAGTAGAAAAAATTTTTGACCGGAAGTAAACATTTTTTGAGATTTTTCGTACTAGAATTAAATTTGTTTAAAGTTTTCTTTAACAAAATAGACATACGAAATAATTCTGAAATTTTGTTTTTTTACACGACCTTATAAATCTGGTTCCCCCAAAAACAATCAAAACGTAAAATACCGTAAAATTACCAGAATTAAATCCAGGGCTTTTACCGTGGAGACCGATGGCAATATACTTGGTACATGCTGGCAGCACCTTCGTGAGTAGATCAATTTCCAAATAGTTGTTTGAAGCCCAAAAACATATATAAATTTAATTTTGGAAATTCGCTCAACACACGTCAGCGGTTCAGCTGCGTGGTCGAATTATTTTTATTTTTCATTATATGATCAAACCAAACATTCTACAGAAAAGTTTGAAAATTTGCAATAGAAAACGTTATTATGTTTTTTTTAATAAAAATGCTTCCATATGCTCGGAAAAAAGTTTGCATGTATCCTCGACAGCCGCGGCAAAGAATTTCGAAGCGTAGCGAGCGCGCGCACCCTTTCATATCACCCATTCGAGCTCCCCAGAGAATAAACTATATATATATATATATGAATCTCTTCGGTAACACCTCAGCTACTAATAAGTTCACATTTTCATTTTGAGACGCATTGCTCTGATATATTCTGTTCGAAGCATTTGAAAATCTAATATTTTAAGTACATCACAACATACTATCGTATTTCTAGATTGACAAAATTAACACTTGATAATTATCCCGCTTAAAGTTTCCTTATATAATATACTAGAGGGCTCCGCCCCGTGCTCGCTTTGCTCGCGGGCACAGAACGAACACGTCGTAATAATAAAAACTCTTCGTCCGATGTACACTTTGATGAAGAAATGCACGCTACTGTTGGTCAGGAAAGCTTCCTTTCGAATATTAATAGCGAAAAACGTTTCATGTAATTTCTGAAAAAATATTTTGTCAATAATAATTTTGATGTGAAACAGGCAGATGATGACGCAGATTTATTAATAATTAGAACTGTTCTTTCTATCAAAAATTTAACGGCAGTGGTTGTGTCTGAAGATACATATATTTTAGTTTTATTGGCAGCTTTGACTCCTGGTACTGAAAAATCTTTTTTTTAAAGCCATCCAGAGGAAACTCAGAACAGAAAGTTTACTCTAATCATAGTTTCGATAATTATGAATATTGTAAAATATTTATCCTATTTTTACACGCTGTGTTTTTGGGGAAGGGGATAAACATTTTATTCCGAAATATTGAAAAACGCAAGAAAAATGTTGAATTGACAAAAGCAATGGAAACGTTCCTTTTACCAAATCAAACGCACGAGGCCATCGAGACAAGTGGAAGAATTTTTTTGTTAAATTTGTATAATTCTCCTAAAAATATAAAATGTGTGAATAAATTGAGATTTCTTAAATTCAAGCAAGCAGTAAGTAATAAAAGGAAAGATATAAAACCAGTTAAATTTGAAAATCTCCCGCCGACTGATGATGCAGCTGCCCAGCATTTTTATCGAGTTTATCTTCAAGTTCAGATATGGATGTCTAATGATCTGCCGGCAGATAATTGGGGCTGTAAGATGCATGATATATTGGCTCCAGTCAAAATGTTAAAAGCACCTGCACCTAAAAAAATTTTACAAATGTTATTCCACAACTGTACAACTGGGTGTAATAGTTCGTCTTGTACTTGTAGAAAATCTGGGCTGAAGTTTACGGTTCCTGTGAATCCACTAGTTGCACGAATTTAGAAAAGATACAGGATGAATAATATGAAAGTGACAGTGATGGTTATGAAGATCTTGAAAATGAACGTCGAGATATTGACGAAGATGATTCTGATAGCGATAGTTACGAAAATGACGGAAATTTTGAGGAAATTGACGTCATGAATACAAATGAAGCAGATCCAGATCCTGGATCTGCTAGTAGTTCCGACAGTTAAGCGTGTATTATTATTGTAATTTAACTTTTTGAAATGATAATCCGTTATGTAAAAACTTAATTACATTTCTTAATAAACTCTTTTCAAACTGTCATCTATCAAAGCCTTCAGAATTTATTCGATTTATTCTTCTTTTAAATGCACTTGCATGCATTAATAAAAAGATTATCATGAAAAAAAATATTTTACTGCTTCCAGGAAAAATATTTATTGCTATTTAGGGTACAAGTATAATACCATGCTTTTTGAGTAATTTGATGATTGATCATCATATTGCTAGAATAACGAGGGCGATTAACGCTTTACTAAAATTCAAATGACAATATCTCGTTATCCGTAAGTGCTATGGAGATAATAAAAAAGAAAATTGTTTAGAATTTTATAAGCTAAAATTTTAGTCTCTTGCATTTTTGCTGAAAAAGCACTAGTTTTCTGGTAATTTTTAAAAATATCAAAAAGTACACCTTCACACGTGAATATATTAATTAAATGGACCCCTATGGATGTAAAGTTTTTTTTATATATATATGTTATTTTTACTGTCAAGAAGTGCTAAAAACAAATTTTCTTTAGGCCCGATTTTTTCTCAGGTCGGGGCTTATTTTTGTACAGAATGACTGGGCTACAAGGCTCAGGTCTACTCTAATGAAAACCTAACCTAAAAGTTAGAAATACAAATAATTGCTTCAAAGTTTGAAATCAGCTGTTGATGGAAATATTATAGCAAACAGCTTTTTTATATGTTATGTTATTAAATTTGTTGATATGGCAATGGATGCAAATACATGCGTTGATTCATCAGTCTAGGCCTAACCTAAGATTTTGTTCCCACTAAATTTACAAATATTGAAATAAAAAATGTTTTTATCAAAATGAATTACAGCCTATGTTTTTCAGGGATATTGTAGGTTTTTATTAGTAAAACTATTTTTTTTTTTCAATCGGTTAGTAGTTCCAGAGATTACCCCCTACATATAAATAAAAAAATTTTACCTCTTTATAATAATAATAATAACAATGCTATATTTATCTCCCAAAGTATACAAACAGTTACACAAGCATTTAATGGCACTGGTCATTTTGACCGTCGGCCAGGTAGGTAGCATTTAAAATTACAGTAATTTATAATAATTTTACGTAGTAATTAATTCTACGAACTATACATGCCAAAACACACACCCTCTCACAGACACACATATAAATTACAGAGAGCAGAAAATCTAACATACATCAATTTACATTTAGCACAATACTTAATTTTTGACTAGGTTTATTTTTTGCAATAATTTATAATAATTTTATACAATAATTATTAATTATAGAGACCATACATGCCAATACACACGCACACACAAATAACGGAGAGGGCTAATATGAAAACCTAACATAACACAAATAAAACATTAATCAAAAAACAAACATCTGCAATCACTAAACAAAATTCACTCACAGATGGTGGCCCAAACAAGTAAATACATAATACACCTAAACATGCAAAAATAAATAAATATCATATTCTTATCTATATCTCTCTCCATGTAATCATTCTCATTGCCATCATTATATTACATTCGTACAACTGAAGTGGCCTAAACAAGTATGTACTTAATATCCCTAAACATATACATAAATAATATATACATACATATAATATTAGTATAAATAAACAGTTTATGTTTGGTGTCCAATCACAATGTTACAATGTTATATGTCTATTTTGGAGTAACAGTGTGGCAGAGAAACTAAAAGCACTAGTCCAGTCTGGCACAGTTGGAACTTCCAACATATTTTTGCTGCGTTATCCGCTGTTTTCCCAGTCTTCATTAGTTAAACTGCTATAAAGTATAATGTTATCTCACTCTTGCAAAAACTGCCCTTACTGTACATGTGCCAGAATCCAAGTACCCTTACCACCCTATCCCGATCAAAGTGCCTCTGTCCTAATTGAACCCCTTTCTCTACTGCGCATACGTCCAGTTCACCGCTATCCCCACCACCCT
>JAGFPH010001151.1:52779-72009 GCA_018207615.1 Philaenus spumarius
CCCCACCACCCTATCCTGATTAATCAAACCTAAGCCTCTGTCCTAATCAATTGTTATTTCCGTGAAAATACCAGAGTATACAACCATATGTTTGCATTTACTTCGCTGCGAGGGTTCGTGAGCGAAACGAGCTGGGGACAAAATAGAATGTTATTCTGTGAACTGCGTTTCTTCTTCAACGCACTGCCTTTTTTAAGGTATACAATTATGAAAGTTTTGTCAACGGATATAAAATATTAAAATATTTTTACTAAATAAAAATTGAAAAATCGTAGGCTTTTTATGTCGCTCTTCAAATATTAATATTCTGAAGGAAATCTTTCCGTCATAAAATTTCATTTGGTGGGTTTTATGCATTCAAACTTTATTCACGCTTGAATATCCAACAAGTCGTTTTATCAGGTGGTTTATTCTTCAGCGTAATGTAGATGTTGTAAAAACTGTGCTTTTTGAGTGCTTCCCGTACCTCTCTCAGTCTGAGTTAATATCTTATTTTAAATAAAATCACAGTACGTAAATGGTAAAAAAATAAACCAACTTTACGTCACTTTGTGGACGGAATATTTTAAATAACACTTCTTGCTTGTTTTTATTTCACTAATTCCAGCCTTTTTTGTAAATTAACGTAAATGTTGTTTATTTCCATTTAAAGTTATTCTCTGTTTTGTTTTTATTTTTGAGGAAAATTACATTTTAACGTTGTTTTAATGTTGCTCCAGTGTAATAACGATTAACTGCATTTTTGAAAAAATCTGAACACTATATGCCTTGATATGCTAAATTAACATAAATAATGTATACTTTCGGAAATGCAAGAACAGCGTATTTAAACCAAGTAAATTCTGTTTCAGTTGCTAGTTTCAATGTTTGATTAAATAATATTAGTGCAATGTTTGGTCAATAATAAAATAATATACTAGTTCAAATGCTGTGTTGTTTTTATTTATTGTACAAAGTTATAGAACACCCTATAAGATATGGGGTTAGGCAAAATATTGTACTTAGACATAATGTATTTACAGCTTCATACATACATATAGCTTGTATAGTTTTTTTTTTTTAAAACATATAACGTGCCAAAGACGATGCCTTAGCAGGCTAACAACTTCAATTACCAAATAAATGGATCTGATGATGACGGCATAGCCGTTGAAACCGGTTATCCACCTATTTAACCAACTTTGGATTGACTGACGGATACACAAGGTAAACTACCTATTAATATTATTCAAAATATTGTACGTTACACGTAATAACTCCTTCTTTACATCACTCAGGGGATTATGCAACAAAAAGCCCCTTCGAATGATGTAAATAAGCACTTTCATCTAACGTAATGTAACGTAAATATCTATTAGCTAACCTTAAGCACCTGTTTGTTGTGAATAGTAATACAATTATTCTAAATTTGATAAGTTGGTTGTTATGGTATTGCATGTAAACAAACATATGTTGCTAAGCTTTAATACGAACAGCTGTTTATAGGGCTGGGAGTAAACAACCTAATTTTGACAATTTTTACGCATTGAAATGAAAGTTTTGCAAAATTCTTTCTCAGTGTGCGTCTATGACCCGGTAAGATTATACCTTTGAATTTTCGTATTTGTACCTGAAGTAGTATTTGCTCCGCGTTGATTTTATGTCAGTCAGTCCCTGGGCAAAACTAATGTAACAAGTGCTTCGACAGGGCGTGGGTCGAAACTGGAGGCCTAAGCGCAAACAAATTCTACTGAAATATTTCGTACATGGAGGCAGCTATTCATCGCCTTTGTGAGTAGACCAATTTCCCAAATAGTTGGTTGAAAACCTAAATCATATGATCTTAATTTTGAAAATTCGATCAACTCACGTCAGCGGTTCAGCTGCTAGATCGAATTATTTAACCTATAAGTTATTTTGTGATTTGAAAAAGTTTTTTATTATTTACTATGAAAAATTATGAACTAAAAGCTGCTATACTTAATGTAAAGTCTTGGTAATATTAGATGTACAACTTTTAAACAGTAAGGCTTTACTTACCAATTCCAACTCGATTTGTATTCGTGTTTAGTTAATGGATCAACGATAAAAAGAATCGTAAATGTTACGTTTAAGGAATTGAGCATATACGTGAGGTGTTGAGAGCATCGTTTATAGTCGTTAAGAAATCGATCAATATTGTCGCTGCTCTGGACTGCCCAACTGTTAGAGTTTCCTTATAGCCCAACCAATAGAAATTTGTTCATGTTATTGAATTTAACAGCAGCGACATCCACAGTGACTTTATGTAAAATACAAAAACTATCAGGCAAGGAGCTTTTGCGCTATTTTCTATAAACAAAATTAACAATCAATTACGACGTTTTTGGGTGTTTTGTTGATATTATAAAAAGGTATTAATGGATCACGATACCTCAAATGGGATATTGTAGAGAGCTAAAGAACCAACATTTTTTTATAGACTCCAATCGAACCATTATTTACCGAGAAAAGTAGGAGAAACACTTAAAAATTGCTATTTTTCAAAAATGCATACCCTTGTTATTTACAATTATAAAATCATCGTGTTTAAAAAATTTTAACGAAATTCTACTTCAATGCGACCATTAGAGTGCGAACACGAACACATTTATCTATATAATAAAAATGAATTGCTGTTCCTTTGTAAGCGCATCACTTGAGAACGGCCGGACCAATTGCTATTTTTTGTTTTAAAATGTTCGTAATAGTCCGAACTAGGTTTTTATATATAGAAAATTTTGAAAAGTTTTCCGAAAAAGTTTAAAATTTGGAAAAAACTAAACAGCCTCTTTTGTGTGGACTCAAGACCATAGTGCACAAAAAACAGCTGTTCGTATAAAAAGCTTAGCAACACATGTTTGTTTACATTCAATAGCAACTTCACTTAGCATTTATAATCAGTTTATTATTCTTCAAAACCAACAGCTTTTTTTTTTAGGTCGGATCGACCAACTTAAAGCAAACAAAAGAACAAATCAACTAAAAATGCTTAGTATATCTTAATTCAATTCAAACATTGGTTGTTCCATATTATATATAAAACAAATGATTTGGATCAAAAACTGAACATAATTTTAGGTTAGGCCTGCAATGAACCAAAACACGTTTATTTGCAACCAATTGCGATAATTTAGAATCAGGTTTTTTACGATTCTTCACAATTAATTGTTTTTTTAGATTAGGTAAAAGCAAGCAAAAGGTTTAGCCTACTGTATTATCTAAAAAGGTTTACATAATCTAAAAACTATAAATCTAAATTTGTGTAGTATATTCTTAAGTGGCATAAAAACTATTTTGAAGTTCGATCACTTAAGTCAGTGTAATGCAATGGAATAACTACCCTTTAAATTAATACAATCAATAGCGAAGCATTGCTGGGTCCTCTAGTACATATACAAATAACTAGCTGCCCCGGCAATTCTTCGCTATTGCATAATTATTTCGGTGAAATAAATGCGACAAATGATCGTGATTTAGTAACTTTGACCCCCCCCCCCCTAAGATATCGAATTAAAAAAAAAAATTTCTTAGTGAGCACCTATGGCCCTAGAGGAAGCTACACACCAAATTTCGTTCTAATCCGCTTAGTAGTTTTTGAAAGATATTGATTTAGTAAATTTGACCCCCAAACCCCCCTAAAATTTCGAATTTTTTGAAAACCTTTCTTAGTTAGCACCTATAGCCCTAGAAGGAGCTACATACCAAATTTCATTCCAATCCGTTCAGTAGTTTTGGAGAAATCTAGATTTTTAGTTACTTTGATCCCCCCAAACCCCCCTAAAATTTCCAATTTATTAAAACCGGTTTTAGTGAACACTTATGGCCCTAGAGGAAGCTACACATCAAAATTTCATTCCAATCCGTTGGGTAGTTTTGAAGAAATCGTGACTTAATAACTTTGATCCCCCAAACCCCCCTAAAATTTCCAATTTTTTAATACCCTTTCTTAGTAAGCACCTACGGCCCTAGAGGAAGTTACTTACCAATTTTCATTCCAATCCGTTAGGTAGTTTTGAAGAAACGTGATTTAATAACTTTGATCCCACCAAACCCCTCTAAAATTTCGAATTTTTTCAAACCATTTCTTACTGAGCACCTATGGCCTTAGAGGAAGCTACATACCAAATTTCATTCCAATCCGTTAGGTAGTTTTTGAGAAATCGTGATGAGTGAGTCAGTGAGTGAGTGAGTGAGTGAGTGTGTGAGTGGTATTTCGCTTTTATATATATATATAAAACATTTTAACGAAAACAAAAAAGTTTTCTGTAGACCATGATCGGTGCTCATTGACCACTCGGACGTCAGGCCTCACCATAAGAGACACTGCAATAGCTCATCTTTCCTATGGAAATTTGCTAATAAACTGGAAGCTCGAAGATAGAACCAAGACACTACCATTTCCTTCAAAACCTTAATATTTCTGGAACAACCTGTGTTAATAAATCACCCGACGTTACCGAATCTACGAGCTTAAATAGTTTAAAGAGGGGAGGGGGGCTCACGTAGGGAATTTAATCCTGTAATACGGCTACAACAGAAAGACAAGCGGGTTTAAGCTGTCACTATAGCATTGGAGTACTTACAGGTGATTAAGTCGGCAGGAAGTCTTATTTCCGTATAATCTGAAACTACGAGGGAGGCAACTACCTTTTAAAATTCTGATCTGTACCTCCGCCAATAACTATTTAATTTCGAGAGGGGTGCGGCACAGATTGCAAAATATAGGCGAGGCGTATTTAACATTTAGTGACCGTTTAGTGGACAAAGGTTACGTAGTTCTTAATGTGGTGTGAACAGTTCATAGGACAAACTAGAAAAACAAACCGGAACTGCAATAAGTTCGTTGACAGAAACTACAGGATAAGTTAACCCGCGACAACTCCCCTTATTACATGTTACATGATAACTCACGTGTTGAGATTTTTTCTCACTCTACAAAACGGGTTAAAACAGTAAAAAAAACATATGTATACATAATTTTTATTCATACAAATTTTATTTTTACAGTCAACTGATTAGAAATTTTTCGGTTTTGTAATAAAAACATTTTTTATTTCGCAATAAAAAATCTAAACTTTACATTATTAACTTTTAGCTATAGTGGCAAACTAATGTGAGTCTTCTTCTTCACTCATGCATCAGTTGTGGCAAGTGAATGTCTGTTTCTTAGTGTGCCAATTGCACAATAGTTTTTTTTTTACACAAACAACATTGATTTTGCGTGTTGATTTTTCATTGCAGGGCAAAATTTACACTTAGCTTTTGGTTGCTTACCAGCATAGGTTGGTATTTTCACCTTAAAGTAGGTTTTTGAATCACACACAGCATAACATTTTCTTCTTCTTCAAGCAGCCAAGTAGCAAAAGTTTCGTCCTTATACATTATCAAAAATGATGCTTGACACACTTAGCAAAATATATAAATTGTCTTACACTAAACAAAAGGACCGATTATTAAAAAAATATAATATTAACAAAATAAGATTAGCAGTAGGCCTACACTCACTAAATGTACAGCAGAACTTATTAAAAGTACATATACACACTTACTAACAAGGAAAATAATATCAAACTACCAATTATATATACAAAATAAAGGTACCAGGAACTGGCACAAACTTTCTCACAAACATATTTAAATTATCAAACAGATTCACTGTGACTTGTAGGGTGGGGTAGGAGAGATGATTTTTTATTAAAGTTGGAGATTAACTAATTAATAAATATGAATATTATCTAGAGAGAAAACTATTCAATCGATTTCGAACAAATTTGCACCAAACACGTCAATTAGGTCTTTATAGATCCATGTAAAAAGGTTTTGAAAATTTTGAAAAACAACCCCCTTTATGGCCAAAACACCCCCAAAAATCTGTAATTATTTCTATTTTAATTAATCTAATTGAACTACTTACGTCTGTTCTCCGTTTATAACGTGTTTTTCTTTACACTACGGCCGTTTCGGCTTTTTATTCAGCCATGTTCACGTGTTGGTATCTGTAGCGTTATTGTACTTCGTCATTTAAAAAAAACACACTTAAAATCACAATTCACATATACTGACATTTAACATTAAAAAAACACATTTAAAAAACATTTAGAATTTTTTTTTTTTTATAAATTAACTTAATCGCATGCGACTATTCACGGGTGCGGCTGATGTTGAACTAATGTAACTGTCTGTCATTTGGTGATTCTAATCTTGTTAGGAGATCAAATAACTGGTTTGATTGAAAGTTTTGATATCGTTTAAAATGTCCATCGGTGTATTAATCCCGTGAGTGTATATTTCATATTGTTCCTGTACATCCATATATTTGCCTTTTTGACAGAAATGTAGCACTTCCATGTTATTTGATCTCCTAACAAGATTAGAATCACCAAATGACAGACAGTTACATTAGTTCAACATCAGCCGCACCCGTGAATAGTCGCATGCGATTAAGTTAATTTATTTAAAAAAAAAATTCTAAATGTTTTTTAAATGTGTTTTTTTAATGTTAAATGTCAGTATATGTGAATTGTGATTTTAAGTGTGTTTTTTTTAAATGACGAAGTACAATAACGCTACAGATACCAACACGTGAACATGGCTGAATAAAAAGCCGAAACGGCCGTAGTGTAAAGAAAAACACGTTATAAACGGAGAACAGACGTAAGTAGTTCAATTAGATTAATTTAAAGTTCTCCAGTATGGCGAAGAATAGTAAAATATTTTAATTAGCTAAATGAGAATTTTTAGAAAGATTAGGTTTCTTGCATAGTGGTAGGGCACATTAAAGACTACAAATAAGCCAAATATTATCAAAATCGTTAGAGCCGTTTGTTTTATAAAAAAATAATAACTGGTTTTTGGGGGTTTTGGGCAAAAAAGGGAGTTGTTTTTCAAAATTTTTCAAAACCCTTTTTCGAGCATCTATACAGGCGTACTGGACATGTCTGGTGCAAATTTGGTTGAAATCGATCGAATAGTTTTCTCCCTAGCTTTGAATACATACAGACATTCAGACAGACATTTTGTAAAAAACACTTTTTTGGACTCAGGGGGACCCAAAACGGATATTTTTACAAAAATCTCAACATCGATTGTTTTTGCGATCACTATACTTTCTTTATACTATAGTATAGTGAGAAAGTAAAAAAATTACTAGATACTGACGGGATCAGTCGCGTGGTGAGGAAAACTTATCTGAAGCAGTGACGCGGTTGCTCGCGTGGTGAGGATAAGACTGATGGCGTGAGAGGGGGAACTTCTTGTCCTCCCCATGCCCCCCCCCCAATACCAAAGTTACAACGTAGATGTTCGCATTCGTTTTCAGATTTGCCGATTGAAGAATACAAGGCTCCGTACGACTATATCTCAATTAGATACAGAATTAAGTGAAACATTGCATATCGATGAAGTTTTTTTCTCACTACGGGAGTTACAGCGGGTTAATGCAAAACAAATACATCAATGTATTTATGTCAAGAGTTCAAGTAAGAAGGAACTAAATAAAATATTAATAAAAATAACAGAAGTTATAAGAAAACCCTCAACTTACACGGTTATCCGACTGAATCAACGGATGTCAGCTGTTACCATGGTAAATGGTGAGAAGACGTAAATGGTGGTGGAACGAAATTCCAAAATTAAGTTTATATACGTTTATTTATTGACGTTTCAGGCACTTAACAGATGTCCATTTCAAGGCTTAATGTCAAGTGTCTCATAATCTGAGGGTGCAAGTTCGAGGTGCAAATTCACATAGCAAGCGGAACGCGTAAGCCAGAACTGAAGTCTGAGGTTGAAACAAATAATAGTAATATATTTTTTACAAGTAGGCAGCTATTCATCGCCTTCGTGAGTAAATCATATTTAACGAATATTTTGTTGGATCCCTAAAACATGTTTATAAACTAAATTTTGGAAATTTGCCAAACTCACATCAGCGGGTCAGCTGCGTGAATGAATTATTAGTGAATTTTCATTAGCAGAGACCCTTTTGGTGAGACATGAGGTATGTATTCCAATACATAGATGTGTTCGCACACTGCATTTTAAGCCCGATTTTTCCACGTTGGTTATTTAAGTCGTTTGGACAAGTTCGTAAGCCAAAAGATTCCCACAACCGGAATCACGTTTTTACACCAGGAGTAATTATTTTTTGAGATTTTTCGTACTACAATGAAACTTTTTTGGAGTGTTTTTTACAGAAACAAATGTAGGATATTCTGCCCATTTTGTTTTTTACACGACCTTATAGTTAGCTTGTTTCCCCCAGAATCAACCAAAACGTAAACTACGATAAAAATACCCGCAACACTTAGGTGGTTTTACGGTGGGGGCATTTCTGGTCTGAAGTTTGTACTCTACAAGCGAAGCGAAGCAGTTTATAAACCGAGGACGCAATTTCGAGGTGCAAACTCGCAAAGCTAGTTTTTTCCGCTGCGAACTAGTCGAAGCTGGACGTTTAAGTACAACCAAATTATTCTACCAATATATTTCATCCTCAAAATTGGCCGCGAATAGACCAATTTCCCAAATAGTTGGAAGCATAAAAAAATTATTTATTTTTATTTACTATGTCAATACATTCATGAGTAACGTGAAAAATTTCAACTTAATCTGTTAAGACGTTCTAGAGGTAAAAGTTATTTAAGTGAACTAATTTCCCTGCTTTCTCAACCAAAACTAAAAAAGATTGCGAAGTTTCCTTATCAAGTTAACTGGATGGCTGATTATGTAAATAATTGTTGTAATCAAAGGAAACTGATTGGGGTACTTGATACAATGGTGAATATACTTCCCTAAATTCTAATATTAGAAAGTTTTCAAAACAAATGATACAATTATGGGAATGAAAACTTGTTACTTGACAAGTCGTTTTCCTAATTATATGTAACCAAAGTTTATTCTCTCGTACAAATAATTTAACAAGAAAGTAATAACAAAACAGTTAAATTCTCTGTAAGGAAAACCTGAGCGTAGAATATGACAAGAAATTAACAAGAATGTCGGTCTCGAGTGAGAAAAAAGAAGGAAAATAAACTTAAAAGCTAATGAAATCATTCCGCATCAACACAGTAAAAGCAAATAAATGGTGCTACTTTTTTTATACAGAGTGCCCCCGAGAACTCTGGTCCCCTTTTGTGGATTTGTTTGTTTTGGGATCGGGACAAACATATTTCACAATATACTTGATCCTGCGGTGCTTACTTTTTCGTCTGTCTGTCTGAATGTGTTTTTACAAAATAATTTAACCTATATGTAGAGAGCGGTTTGACCGATTGAGTTCTTGACATGGAAGTTAAAATTAATAATGATCTATTGCAAGGAAAATAAACGACTATACCCAATCATACATTGTAAAATGGCTGCTGTTTGAAAATTTCAAACCCGAGGTACTCAAAAATCGTTTACTTAAACGAAAAATTTCAAGACACCTTTTTTGTACGTATTTTGATTTCCTATCGGCTGGTGTAACTTTCAAAACAATCGGATGAAGGGTAATAGTTAAGTAAAAAAAATTACACATTGTACTCTTTAATCTACCTAAATTAAAAAAAAATAAACGGTACCAGAAACTGCCACATACTTTCTCACAAACATATTTAAATTATTAAACAGATTCACTGTGACTTCATTAATGTAGGAGGTGTAGGAGAGGTGATTTTAAACTAGGAGATTAACTAATAAATATTATTATTATTAGCTAGAGATAAAACTATTCGATCGATTTCGAACAAAAAGTTTTTGAAACATTTTGAAAAACAACCACAAAATTAGTTATTATTATTATTAGGTTAACGAACATTTTTAAAAAGATGCGGTTTTTTGCATGTGGTAGGGTACATTAAAGGCTACAAATAAGCCAAATTTGATCAAAATCGTTAGAGCCGTTTTTTTATAAAAAAATAATAACTTATTTTTTTGGTGTTTTTTGGCCAACATAGGGGTTGTTTTTCAAAAATTTTCAAGACCGTTTTTCATGCATCTATACAGGCTTACTTGACATGTCTGGTGCAAATTTGTTTGAAATCGATCCAATAGTGTTCACTCTAGCTTTGTATACATACAGATATACAGACAGAAATTTTGTGAAAACCACTTTTTTGGACTCAGGGGGTCCCAAAACGGATATTTCTACAATAATCTCAACATCAATTTATTTTTGCGATAACTATACTTTCTCTATACTATAGAATAAGTGAGAAAGAAACAAAAAAAATCTGGAAATTGGTTGACCGTGCAGGCCAACCCTAGAACTTCCCGCTTAGTTTGAATTTTAAACGCTTAAAATGAGTTCTTTTGTTAATATACCAAAAAACGAAAATTTGTGGATTTTTAAACAACGATAACTTTTGAATGCGTCGTTCGATTTTCATTTTTAAAAAAGCATTCTACGCAGTTTTTAAAGCACAAAAAGAAAATGTACAGGTTTATATTGATTGGTTGAGAAATCTGGAAGACATGTTAAAAAAATACCAAAAAATACCAAAAAACGAAAATTTTTGAATTTTTAAACAACGATAACTTTTGAATGCGTCATCCGATTTTCATTTTCAAAAAAGCAGTCGACGCTGTTTTTTAAGCACAAAAAATGTATATATGGTTTTATTATGATTTTTTCGTACGCTTTAAAGTTATTTTTAAAAAACATAAAAATTCCAAAAAAAATTTAGGTTATTTTTTAAAATTTCTTCGGATTGGCTCGATGGATTAACTCTCAAATCTAATCAGATCTAAGTTTTGATACACCCTTTCGAATGACATGTCGTAGAATGCAATCGGTTGATTCGTTTTTTAGAAACTGAACGACAAAAATTTATTTACACACATACATCCACACACACACACACACACACACACACACACACACACACGGTCGGACACCTCGGCGGGAATAGTCAGAATGGCTTCCTGGGACCTCAAAACGTGGAGATTTAATGAAAACTCGACTTTCGAAAATCGGACCGAAATCAATAACTTCCCTTTATTGGTAGCGGGAAGTTAAAAATAATATCTTATATTCTTAAATCATATAACACAGGAGTAAAAAAATCCATCAACTAATTTTTAAGGATCATATTTTAAAAATACCTGTTAATGTTAATATTTGCCGGTCGAATTTGTTTAAATATGATACAATTTTAAATGTTAAGTTTTATATTTATCTGCTTACTCAATCTTGAAACATTTATTAAAGTTTCGTACACAAATATTATAAACAATCTGAGGCATTATTGTTGTTTTGTTTGAGACATTATTTTGCTTCTATAAATTGTCACACTCTTTCATATTAAATGTGTAAATAGAACTCACTACGTTCTCGTGTGTAATCGATTATTCACGCGCGTACACATTCAGTTGTCGACCCACACAGCGCACGCAATGTCGAATATTAATTATTGTTAAGAGATTTACGATTTGATATTAAAGCTGCACATTTGGAATTCTATTAGCACACTGACTCTTGTTTATTGGATAACGAGCTATTTATATACTTGTATATCTAGAGCAGAATGGATTGTGTGCATGACTGATTATTGATCAACTAGGGGCTCTGCCATAGCTCACTTCCCTACGGTGATGCTGATGCAAACTACAGAATCCCTAAAGTTGTTCATAGTTTTTACATTTAAAATAATTTTTAATATGAATTTTTTAAGTAAACGATGATTGGTTAGGACAGAAGCACTTGGATCTATGTTGGGTGGTAAGGGTAGCTGTGACCTGTACATAATTTAAGACGCAGATCGAAATAGACACGCAATATCCACAACACTTGTCCACAAAATCAAAAGAATTGTCTATAAATTTTACATCAAAAGATATTTAACTGGAATTTTAAATATTTTTGAAAAAAAAGTACCCTAAATATTCTTTGAATAGTCCTCCACATGCTAATGAAAGTTTCGTCAAATTCGGTTCAGATATTCCGGAAATTAGCACGGCCAAACAGACAGACAGACATATAAAAAGTAAACCAGGTTTACATTTGTTTAAGTTTTGAAAATGTGATAACAACTTCTAAAAACAATAAATAGTAATTGGTATTCTTTAATTAAAGCTAGAGTACTTGCAATTTGGCAGTTATTAATTTTAAGAAAGTATTTAAAAACGTAAGCTGATCAATTCTATCTCGATCTATGCATTCGCATAGTAAATACATAGGCTATCTGGGCAATATGTAACATTCAGCTAAGACTGTGATTTACCAGTCTGCAGATTTAGCTGTTGAAAAAGAAGACGCTTCAATCTGAATTCTTTATTCTTTAATGTTTAATTTATTCAGATCGCATAACGTGACGAAGACGTTAGACGGGCAATCAATGAACGATAAATTAAATACCAAACTAATTGAAAATATATATGTAATAATTCAATTACCTGAGATAAAAGATGAAAGAAAACGAAAAATCGCAAACGAAATCACTTCCAGGCAACAAAAGTGCTTTCGGTTGTTAGATTTTGTCGGCATAATTAGACAACCAACGTGTGTACCTAATTTGGATCAAATTGGACGTAAAATACTGTCGTTAGAGTTCAAACACATATATAAGATCACTTAATATACATATATAGAGTTTTTAACGACAACCCGATAACTTGTTCTGGGGAGCATGATCGATGATCATTTACTACTCCCAGCCTTAGGCCCCACCATAAGGTCACTCATGGCTAATATTTCCTATGGAAATTCGCTACTAACAATTTTTCAGAATTAATTCTAGCTTATGTTACTCGGGGATAGTGTAGCTTTTTATTAGTAAAACAAATTGTGTCAATCGGTTCAGTAGATCCAGAAATGACCCCCTACATACAAACAAATTTTACCTGTTTATAATATCTTTATATATAATACGTGAAGCCGTTTTTTTGTAAACACAACTCCTCCCTTATTTCTGGACCAATTTTAATGTTTGAGGTTTCAAAAAATTCGTCTCATTTCGTAGTTTTGCAATAAGGTTTTAGATGTCAAAAATTCTTATCCTCAATGGCGTGAGCTAATCTCAAAGGTCGGGTTTTCCCCATAAGATTAACATGGAAAATATTTAAAAACCATTTCTATACAAAACAGCTGTTTATAATAAGAAACAAACTAATCCAGCTGATTTCGTGGATGTAAATAACGATGATTACAGTATTCAGAAGGTTATAAAAAAATTTTAATACAAAACAGCTGTTTATCATAAGAAACTAACTAATACAGCTGCTTTGTGGAAGTAAATATTGATTTTTATAAGGGAGGAAATGAATTATTTATTCAAATTATAAAATTTATGAACTAATTTGTTTTGAACATTTAACATTATTTACCATAGATGAAATCAAACAATAACACACAATCTCACAACAAATACGTTTAATAAATCAAACGCGTTTCAACGACAAAGTCGCCATCCTCAGTGATAAAGCTACAAAAGCCAAAGTACAACTCGCTACTGTGAGATTGTGTGTTATTGTTTTATTTCATCTATATTATTCTCACAAGTCCAGCTCATTATTTACTTATTATTTACCATCTTAGTTTTGAGGTTATTATTTATAACTTTTTTGTTAGGTTTTTGATTAAGTGTAGACCTGAACCTTACTGGTTCTTTTAACCTTTATTATTACTGCTGTTATAAACTATAAGAAATAATTTGATCTGAACATTTAACATTATTTACCATCTTAGTTTTGAGGTTATTATTAATCCTACACTTTTATTATAAATAAAACATAACATATGTTTTTAGAAGGTCGCACCGGGGGTTGGCGTGCGGGGCACGCAGGGGTCTCCCCTAGTTAATATATATCGTTAAAACGCATGTTATAGATTCACAGTGAATACACTGGTGGAATACCCTGAATTAGAAAAATAATCCTCCGTTATATTCCCTTCTATCGAAATAATTAATGGTATCATTTGGACAGTCAGCTCACGTTAACACAGGTTTAATTAATTGTGGGTTTTAAAGTCATAACGTCGCATCATTACACTGTATGACATCGTTTTTGACGTCATTATAATCATAGTTTATCAAAAACGTGGACAACAAAAATAAGCACTTCATTGTAATTTAAGAGAAACGATTGAAAGTTCTAGCGTGTTTATATAAAAAAGATGAGCTAATGCAGTGATTATTTTGGTGCGACCTAAGGTCGTGATTCGTAGATGAGCACCGATATTGGTCCACAGAACCTTTAAAAAATAATATATGTACATATATATATGTGTTCGAACTCTAACGGGGGCATTTTAAGTTCGATTTTATCCAAATTTGGTAAAAAATATTGGTTCTCTAAGTCGCTCGGACGAGTTTGTTAGCGAAAAATCCAAAAACTGAAAGTACGTTTTTTGTTTGGAAGTTTTTTGAGAATTTGTTTACAAGAATGAAACTTGTTTATGGTTTTATTTGTCACTAGAAGAAACCCCTGAAAGCTCCGCACGCCAACCCCGTTGGAACCTTCTATGCACATAATCATGTTATGTTTTCTTTATAATAAAGGTGTACGATTAATAATAACCCCAAAGCTAAGAATGGAAAATAATGTTAAATGTTCAAATCAAATTATTTCGTATATTTTGTAACAGCAGTTATAATAAAGGTTAAAATAACCATCAAGGCTCAGGTCTACACCTTAATAAAAACCAACCTAAAAGTTAGAAATACAAATAATTGCTTCAAAATTTGAAATCAGGTGCTTATGGAAATATTATAGTAATCAGCTGTTTTATCTGTTGTTTTATTCAATTGGTTGCTATGGTAATGAATGTAAATACATTCAAAAAATTCATCAATCTAGGCCTAACCTAAGAATTTTTTCCGACTAAATTTACAAATATTGAAATAAAAAAAATTGTTTATCAAAATGAATTATAGAATATGCTACTCAGGAATGGTAAAGCTTTTTTTTAGTAAAACTATTTTTCAATCGGTTCAGTAGTTCCCGAGGTTACCCTCTACATACAAACAAACAAATTTTACCTCTTTATAATAGCCTATTAGTACAGATAATAAAGGTAGGATATTGTTCTGCATATTTTGTTTTTTTACACGAACAGAACGTAAAATACCATAAAAGTACCAGATTTAAATCAACATGGGGTATTTTTTGTTGGTACATCTTTTGATCCAAGGGCGACGGCCAAGTTGGTAAGCTGCGATCGAAGCGAAGCAGTCCATAACCCGAGGCCGCAAGGACGAGTGCAAAGCGAGTTTTTCCTCTGCGGGTGAAACGAAGCAGCGCTTGAGTTGAAGTTGGAGGCTTAGGTACGATATTCTACTAATATTTTCGAACTGATGCTATTCAGCGCCTTCATGAGTAGACCAATTTCCCAAATAGTTGGTAGAAACACTAAAACATAAAAAATTGATTTTGAAAATTTGCTAAACTTACGTCAGCGGTTCAGCTGCGTGATCGAATTATGTTATAACCAATAAACGGTACCAGGAACTGGCACATACTTGCTCACAAAAATATTTAAATTGTTAAACAGATTCACTGTGACTTCATAATTGTAGGAAGGGTAGGAGAGGTGATATTATAGTTGGAGGTCAACTAATAAATATTATTAGTATTAGCTAGAGATAGAACTATTCGATCGATTTCGAACAAATTTGTACCAAACACGTCAATTAGGTCAAAAATAACCACCCCCTTTATGTCCAAAAAGCCCCCTCAAAATCAGTTATTATTATTATTAGCTTATTATTATAATTTTTAGAAAGATGCGGTTTTTTGCATATGGTAGGGTACAATTAAGCCAAATTTTATCAAAATAGTTACAGCCGTTTTTTTATTAAAAACAATAATAACAGATTTTTTGGGGGGTTTTATGTCAAAAAGGGGGTCGTTTTTCAAAAAATGTCAAAACCTTTTTTCGTGCATCTATGCAGGCCTAATTGGCATGTTTGGTGAAAATTGGTTCGAAATCGGTTGAATAGTTTTCTCTCTAGCTTTGTATATATACAGACATACAGACGTACAGACAGACATACAGACATACATACAGACATAAAGACAGATATAAAGACAGACATTTTGTAAAAACCACTTTTTTGGACTCAGGGGATTCCAAAACGGATATTTCCACGAAAATCTCAACATTGATTTTTTTTGCGATCACTACAGATACTTTCTCTATACTATAGTATAGTGAGAAAGTAAAATCAAGATAAAAAAAAATGTTTTGCTAATGAAGGTTTTTTTAGATTCAATTTGTCTCTATATAATTATTTACTTGGTATAACGTGTTTACCAAATTTGAACCAAATCGGACGTAAAATGCGGCCGTTAGAGTGCGAACACATAACTAAGTGGTATGTTTTAATCCCATTATAAATACTTATTTATTAAAAAATAGCTAATAGACAGTGTCTGAAAGTTACAATGTCAATAAAAACTTTACATTTTAATATCTATCCATATAAATAAAATTGAAGTATCTTTTTGTGATTTTAAAGCTTTTTTCTAAGCTTTGTGTATGGTTATTATACAAATTACCAAAATATAAACACACATTTATAATTTTTTTGTCTATCTGTCTGTCCGTTTGGCCGGGCTAATCGCTGAACCGATTTTGACGAAACTTTCCATTAACACTTAGAGGACTTTTCAGAGAAGGCCACTTTTTATTTTATAATTAAAAATTCCTGTTAAAAAATTAAAAATTTATAGACAAAATTAGGGATTCTGTGCACAAATGTTGGGTATATTGCATGTCTTATTCAATCTATGTCTTACATTATGTACAGGTCACAGCTACTCACAACCATCCAACTTTGATCCAAATGCCTCTGTCCTTATCAATCATCAATTCCGTAAAAATTATTAAAAAAAAATGATGAACAAAATTAGGGATTTTGTAGTTTGCATTGGCATGACTATACTGTCACCGCATGGGTTAGAGGCAGAGCCCCCTGATATTAAATACTGTAATCTATTAATAAATTAGGTTTATTTTCGTTACAACAAGTCACCCCAGCTACAATGGATTTAATTTCCCACCGAACCGATAAGCTCCATTCGCAAACCGCCAACCGTACCCACAATTAAACGAATCACTTGTTCAGCCGGCCAAGTACCACGGCCGACCTACGTGTTTACACTGCCAGCGTGGGCGGAAGAGGAGGATGCGGGATAGATCATGCATTTTATTTGCATGTTTACCTGTAGGAACCCATTCACGGGACTTCCCCGCTGTAGGGTCGTTCTACGGCGCTTGCGCCACTGCCAGGGATAGCCGATCGTGACGTTACTGGTTCAGTTGATATTAGTCGCGCGGTAAATACAGTGTCCAAGCCGTCTTTCGTTCTTAAATGTTAATAATTTACAGGTGTCAGTGGTTGGGATACTAATTTCGTTTGCAGGTAAAACTGATTTTGCTTGTAACGTTGTTCGCATTGAAAATAAATGTAATAGAATATTAGTCGTTATGTTCGCGTACGTTTGTCATTTAAGGTGTTAATTCGAACTAAACATTTTGAAATGCATGTCGTGGACGCGTTAAAATAAAATTATGTTTATGTTTAAAATTCTAAGAAATTAAAATGACCTATAGCTAAACAATGGCACACGCTAATTTGTTCGTGAAAGTTTTTAGATACAATATCGGACACTGTTGCTGTCCAGGATGTGTACAAAAAAATGTTGCATAAGTTATTAACTTTTCCATTTCTTATACACAACTAGTCTACCAACGTTATTGTTTGATTTTAGTGTTTAATTATATACTTAAGATTAAATTAACAAACATAATTCGTCGTGTTGAAAATTAATTTCGAAGTAACTTGTGGTTAAAAAAAGATTTTATGATCAGGGCTGGCGGTACAGCTCCTATTAAACATATTGGTGTTTAAAGTTAATGTAATTTATTTTATTTTGGTAGCTATTCCATTGTAATTATTATTTAATTTTAACGGTATTTATTTAATTACCTTGACTTAATTAATCGTATTGCGTTTTTATAACACTTAAGAATAATATTATACAGATTTAGTGTTACAGCTTGTTGGAAGCTGGTGCAATTTACCTTTATTGTATTCTAGCTGGCCGATCCGGCTTTGCACGGATTGACATATCAAAGTTGAATTTATATTAACAAAAAAATATTTCAATAAATATATTACACTATGTATTTCTTATTGGGATTTTTAGTATCTTTGACTCCCCCTCCCCCAAATTTAGAATTGTTTTGAAAACTTTTCTTAGCGAGCACCCAGAGCCCTAGAGGAAGCTACATTACAAATTTAATTCCAATCCGTTCGGTGGTTTTTTTTAGTAACTTATTTGACCCACTCAAACCAATCCTAAAATTTAGAATTTTTTTAAAACCTTTTTTAGCGAGCACCCACGGCCCTAGGGGAAGCTGCATACCAAATTTAATTAAAATCAGGTTTTTGAGATTTCTTGATGAGTGAGTCAGTGAGTGGTATTTGGATGTTATATATTATATAGACTGGTAGCTAGACCATTTTAATCTCATTGATTGCAGTGACCATATTCTCTAAACAATCCTGGCACTAATATGTGTAAGTTATGAAATTTGAGTGATGTTTTTGATTATATTGGAAAAGTAAGTGTATAAATGGGTATTTAAATTTAAGGTTAACTATTTATTTCAACATTTTGACTTAAGTAATGGAATTGTAAATGGGTTTTTATATCGCTTAAGAATAATATTGCGCAATTTTAGATTAATAGCTTTTAGGAAGTTAGTTAAATTTATATTTATTGTAGAGGGTAGCAACCCCATTTAATCCCTTTAGACTGCAGTAATTGTCAGGTTTAATCACTCCTGATATTAATATGGATAATATCTTAATTTTTTCGTACAATCGTTATCAGTTTGCTAATCGTTCAGTTATCAGACTGAATAGTTTTTCAGTCTGCTGGAAAAGTAAGTGTGTAAATGAGTATTTAATTGTAAGGTTGATTAAACCATTTCATCACTTTGACTCAAGTAATCGAATTGTAAATGGGTTTTTGTATCACTTAAAAATAATATTGCGCAATTTTAGATTAATAGCTTTTAGGAAGTTAGTTAAATTTATATTTATTGTATAGTGGGTAGCAACCCCATTTCATCCCTTTAGACTGTAGTAATTGTCAGGTCTAAACACCCCTGATATTAATATGGATATCTGAATTTTTTCGTTCAATCGGTCGAATAGTTTTTCAGTCTGCTGGAAAAGTAAGTGTGTAAATGAGTATTTAATTGTAAGGTTGATTAAACCATTTCATCACTTTGACTCAATT
>JAGFPH010001151.1:72019-95885 GCA_018207615.1 Philaenus spumarius
TAAATTTATATTTATTGTATAGTGGTAGCAACCCCATTTCATCCCTTCTGACTGTAGTAATTTCATGTCTAAACTCTCCTGATAATAATATGGATTTTTTTTTTTTTGTACAATCGGTCGAATAGTCTTTGAGTCTGTTGGAAAAAGTAAGTGTGTAAATGAGTATTTAATTGTAAGGTTAATTATACAATTAAATTCATTTGACTTAAGTAATCAAATTGCCAATTGGGTTTTTATATCACTTAAGAATTATTTTGCACAATTTGAGTTTTGTAGCCTGCAGGAAGTTAGTTGTGTATAGGGGTAGCAACCCCATTTTATTTAATCTCTTTGATTGTAATGACCATATTATCTAATCAATCCTAGCACTAATACGTGTAAATTAAGAAATTTTGAGTGAAGCTTTTGAGTTTATAAAAAAGTTAGTGTATAAAAGTGTATTTAATTTTACGGTTAACTATTCATCATAAATGGGTTGTTATATCACTTAAGTATAATATTACACAGTTTGAGCTTTATAGCTTGTGAGAAGTTATTTATACTTATATTTATTCAGCTGGGGAAGCCACATTTCATACCCTTAGACTGTAGTAATATCATGTCCAAACACGCGTGACATTAAAATGGATAATATGTGCAATTTTTGGTAAAATTGGTCTATGGTTTATCATCTACAAAAATATGTGACTATATTTTGTATTATTTGGTTTTATATACGAAATTGGAGTTGACTTTAGCGCATTTTCCGGTAGTTTTAGCTTCCTTTAAAACTATTTTCGCAATTAATTTTAAACAGCATAGGTCGATAAGTTACAGTGGGAAATATTATGAATAAATTTGTAGGCTTACTTGAGGTTTTGTTAAAATTTAAACAGTTTATGATGAAATAGATAATTAACCTTAAATTGAAACACCCATTTAAACTCTTAAGTTTTCAATATAATCAAATACATCACTCAAATTTCATAACTTACACATATTAGTACCAGTATTGTTTAGAGAATATGCTCACTACAATCAAACAGAATAGAATGGGGTAGCTAACAATATACAATAAAAGTAAATTGCACCAACTTCCAACAAGCTATAAAACTAAATCTGTATAATATTATTCTTAAGTGTTATAAAAACATAATACGATTATTTAAGTCACATAATTAAATAGGATAACTACCGTTAAACTTAAAGAATAATTAAAATGGAATAGCTATCCAAATAAAATAAATTGCATTAACTTTAAACACCCATATGTTTAATAAGAGCTCTACCACCTGCCCTGATCATAAGCATCTTATTTTAACCATAACTCACTTCGCAATAAATTTTCAACACACCGAATTATGTTTGTTAATTTAATCTTTAGTGCGAAAAATATGAAATAGAATAAGTTGTATTACAAAACAATGTTTTTTCTTGTAGCTACAGGTAATGTTTTTTTGGCGCACGAGGTTATCAAAATCCGACCCTAGACGAGGTTGACCGCTAAATAAATAACACTTCGCTCCCACATCACGGCCACAATAGAAGCAATTTAACGTTTCGAAGAGCGGCCAAATGGTGCGTGACAATCCATTTTATACGTACATTTATTTTCACCTCTCAACTTTCACATCTACGTGGGGAAATTTAATAAAGCGATAGAACCGCAAACTCTGGGCCGAACCAGGGACTACGAAATAGTTCCACTTCTCGGAAGAAATTTAATTAAAACGCGTGGAATTATTTCATTCATACGTTTTCCAATGAAGTATTAATTCTTCTCAGGTGGTGTTGATGGTGGATGGGGAGAGGAATCAAGCAAGGTCAATAACCGGCATCGAACCCGCGATCGCGAAATTGCGGAGTACTTTCCGAAAGATGATTGGTGTTTGGCAGGACTGACAATTAATTGTTGGGAATTTTATGTTGATAAGTTTTAAAAGTAATAATTCGACCACGCAGCTGAACCACTGACGTAAGTTGAGCAAATTTCCAAAATTAATTTTATAGGCCTATGTTTTAGGGTTTCAACCAGCAATTTTGGAAATAGGTCTATTTACGACGGTGCTGAATAGCTGCAAAATGTTTCGCACGCCATTCCGAATATAGGAAGCATCTTCAACACACACAAAGCATTGCGTGCTTCGCAAACCAACACCCGAATTGGGAGTATCTTTAATACACAAAGCATAAAGATAAAAATAAGCATAATAAGTATTTTTCGTACTTCAATTAAACAATTTTCTGGTTTTATGTAAAAATAAACGATACCAGGAACTGGCACACACTTTCTCACAAACATATTTAATTTACTAAGCAGATTCACAGTGTATTCATAATTGCAGGTGGGGTAGGAGAGTTGATATTAAAGTAGGAGATTAAGTAATAAATATTATTATTATTAGCTAGAGAGAAACTATTCGATCGATTTCGAACAAATTTGCACCAAACACATCAATTAGGGCTGTATAAACGCACGAAAAAAGGTTTTTGAACATTTTTGAAAAACAACCCCCTTTTCGGCGAAAAACCCCCAAAAATTACTTATTATTATTATTATCAGCTAAACGAGAATTTTTAGAAAGATGTTGTTTTTTTTGCATATAGTAGGGGTTTATTAAAGACTACAAATAAGCCAAGTCTTATCAACATCGTTAGAGCCGTTTTTTTATAAAAAAATTATGACTGTTTTTTTTTTGGGAGATTTTTGGCGAAAAAGAGGGTTGTTTTCAAAAATTATCAAAACGTTTTTTCGTGCAACTATACAGGCCCAATAGACATGTTTGGTGCAAATTTGTTCGAAATCGATAGAATAGTTTTCTCTCTAGCTTTGTATACATACAGTCATACATACAGACATTTTGTAAAAAACACTTTTTTGGACTCAGGGTGTCCCAAAACGGATACTTCCACAAAAATGTCAACATACATTTTTTTTTGCATCACTATACTTTCTCTATACTATAGTGAGAAAATAAAATTATATAGGAGATTATTACAAGTTTATAATTATAAAAAAAATTATAAGTTTGTTTTTACAAGACCTTATACACGGTCTGGTTTCCCGAAATTGATAAAAACGTAAAATACCACTAAAGTATCCGTACAAATTCACCTGGGGGATTTTATCACGTTGTATCTTATCATCCAAGGTCGCAAGATCGAAGTGCAAACTCTTTAAACGCAGTCCACAGTCTGATGCCGTTACGTCAATTTTTCCGCTGCGAGCGGAATGAAGCAACGCGTGAGCCAAGGTTGGAGGCATACTAATAATACTTATACGTTTAGTACACGCAGGCAGATAGTTAGCGCCTTTGTGAGTAAACCAATTTCCCAAATAGTTGAAACCCTATAACATATAAACTTAATTTTGGAAATTCGCTGAACTCGCGTAAGGGTTTTAACTGCGTGATGGAATTATTTAAAACTGTTATGGTTTCCTGGAAAAGAAGGGGAAAAGTTGCTTATTGTGCTTCAATAATGAGAAACTATAATATTATCTTTACTGCACAAAAGTAAGATTGTATGTCAGCCTCTTAATGTTATATCACGCCCGACAGTTTTATCTTAAACACCAAAGTTTCTTGCAATTCATCTTCGTTCAACGCTTTTCTGTCCACGTGACTTCACTACCAATGAATTAAAATACCGTCAGACCATCTTACTGTATTTGTGTGTCAAACCGCCTTATTACGTCACTAAGACTCTAAGACTGTACTCAACAGCGAAGTCACGTCTTGGCGATAAATATCATTTAAAACCGATACGACGTGCAAGTGAGTCAAATTGTATGTGAATCGATTTTTGATGGAGAAAACGTTGTTTCGATACTGTACATGTACATAAAATATAAAGAAATACATTTAGAGTACATAAACCGGAATATAATTAGGGTTTATTGGGAAAATCTCAAGTACAGACTAGTAATCAAAATTTCAAACAAATTTCACTACAACTGAATAAACAACATAACATATAATACCAGATGTTTGACTTATTTTGTTTACTTTTACCTAATCTAAAAACAACTGTCAGTTGTGCAGAATAATTTTATCTTATTAGCGAATTTCCATAGGAAAAATGAGCTATTGCAGTGGCCCCTATGCTAAGACCCAAGGTCGGGAGTAGCAAATGAGCACCTATCATGGTCCCCAGAACACGTTTTGGGGTGTCATTAAAAATCATATATATATGTATATATATATGTTCGTACTATAGCGGCCACATTTCAAGTCAGATTTGATTCAAATTTGGTACCCACGTTGGGTGTCTACGTCGGTAGGACGAGTTCATTAGCCAAAAAAATCAAAAAACCAGAAGCACGTTTTTTGACCAGAAGTAACTATTTTTTTTAGATTTTTCCACCCAGAATGAATTAAAAAAAAAAGTTGTTTCGTCAAATATAAACGTAGGAGGTTATTCTGCACATTTTGTTTTTTTACGCGACCTTATAGGTCACATGGTTCAAACAAAATCGTTCAAAACGTAAAATACCGTAGAAGGATCCGGTTAAAAGCCATTTGGTGGATTTTACCGTGAGTTGGCGTGCGAAGCACGCAATGCTTTGTGAGTTCAAAATACTGCTAATATGCAGAATGGCGTGCGAAGCAAGCAATGTTTTGTGTATTGAAGATACTCCCAATGTGCGGAATGGCGAGCGAAGCTTTCAGCTATTTAGCACCGTCGTGAATAGACCTATTTCACAAATTTGTTGGTTGTAACCCTAAAACATAGGCCTATAAATTTAATTTTGGAAATTTGCTAAGCTCACGTCAGCGGTTTGGCTGTGTGGTCGAATTATAAATTGCCAAATGGTTGAAAATAAACTTGTTTTGGCGCATTGTAAGAATAATGTAAAATTATGTTCAGTTTTTAATCCAAATCGGCTGTTTTATTTATAACTAGGGGTTTACCTTTCGTGCTTCGCACGCCAACCCCTTTTGAACCTTCTGTACACGATGGTATGTTTTATTTATAATAAAAGTGTAGGATTAATAACAAACTCAAATATAAATTGGTAAATAATGTTCAATGCCCAAATCAAATTATTTCGTATATTTTATAACAACAGTTATTAACGGTTAGAAGAACTAGCAAGGCTCAGGTCTACACTTAATCAAAAGCCCAACCTAAATGTTAGAAATACAAATAATTGTTTCATAATTTTAAATCAGCTCTTAATGAAAATATTAGAGCAAATAGTTGGTTACCATACCTACAATAAACATACTTAATTTATTATGGCGCTCCCATTACCTTAACATATTTAGCATAGCCTAGTTTCTGTTGATTTTACGTCCAACAGATAGCGCTATTTAAAAAAAAGTATATACATACACGCATGTACTCGAATACAAGATTGTGTGGAAATTTCAAAGCAATCTGTAAAGAACTTTCAGAGATTTAATATTTTAAACAAACGAACATGGACATTTTTATTTATAACTAGGGGAGACCCATGTGTGCTCCGCACGCCAACCCCCAATGAAATCTTCCAAAAACATATGTTATGTTTTATTTATAATACAAGTGTAGGATTAATAATAACCTTATTACGAATAGGCTCTTCGCTATTTATTACGGAGTGGGCTACTCGCTTGGCTCTAACTTTAAGTGAGAGGTTACAAAGATATATCAATACATATAAAGATACATAAACATATATATTTTATTCTGAAGCTCTACTATATTACATTTGATTCTACACTGTGTGAAAACTAAAATCAACCTTAGTCTAAATCATTTACACTACGGGCAAAACTGAGTACAAAATGTCTACTCCCCAAATATGAATTCTTTTAAATATAAATATAACACTCCCAATAGATTAACCCACAGAAACTGACACTATATCCAGAATTTACATAAAACAATTATCCCTTTAATTTTATTCACAAACTGTGTCCTCACCTTTACTCTGTCCTGGTGGCTCTCCTTGACGCCCACCCCGGTGTCTACACCCCGAAGCCTCCGGTCTCCTAAGACCTCTCTTCCACCCAAGAACCTTTCCAAAAAGACCCCCTTTCTAAAGTGTTCTGTCTATTTAAAACTTCTGTTCCCCCTCTCAGTTTTACCAGTCTCTTTCTTACAATGATGTTGGCCTACTTAAATATGCAACTCAAAGCGATTTACAACATTCCTAACTCCTTAACTATCTATTCTGTTTTACAGTAATATTACATAATGTTGCTGGCTAATACAATTCTGCTATTTAAAAACAATTATCAACATTGTTTTTATGTATGGAACAAAATTACCTAACAACTTATTCTATTTCGTAACAACCTCAAAACTAAGATTGTAAATAATGTTAAATGTTCAAATTAAATTATTTCTTATGTTTTATAAAAGCAGTTATAATAATGGTTAAAAGAACCAGCAAGGCCCAGGTCTACACTTTAAAACCCTAAAATAAAAGCTAGAAATACAAAAATAATTGGTTCAAATTTTGAAATCAGCTGTTAAGTGAAATATTGGAGCAAGCAGCTATATTATCTGTTATTTTATCCAATTGATTGCTATGGTAATAAATGTAAATAAATGTGTTGGTTTATCATTCTAGGCCTAACCTAAGAATTTTTTCCGAATAAATTTACAAATATTAAATTAAAAAAAGGTTTTTATCGAAGTGAATTATAGTCTATGTTACTCAGGGATAGTGTAGCTTTTTATTAGTAAAACTATTTTTCAATTGGTTCTGTATTGCCGGAGATTACCCCCTACATACAAACAAACAAACTTTACCTCTTTACAATATTATATAGTATAGATTATAGATATGTAGCAACAGATGTTTGAATTGAATTATAACATACTACAGTAAGCATTTTCGTTGATTATTGTTTGTGTTTTCTTTTAGATTGTTAATCTAACCTAAAACAACTGAATGATAAAATGTTTCTATATTTTTTTCTAAAGTTGGTGGCAATAATAATGAATGTAAACAAATATGTGTTGCTTAGCTTTTGATCCGAACAGCTGTTTTATCCCAATTTTTGCTGGCTTAAACATTTTTCCAAATCTTTTCTTAGTAGGGGTTTCTGGTAAAAACCGGATTAGTCCAAAAAATTAGTTTTACAGAAAATACAAAAAACCTTCTCACTTAGTTGTGTTGCATTTTCCCACCCCTACAGTTTTTCTATTTGTAGTCATTGACCTTTAAATAAACTTATTAAAATTTTAGTACAATATATTCAGTAGTTTTATTGCAAACAAATATTTATATATATATGTATATATATATATTGGACATATCCGGTTTTTGTAGCATTTTTGCAGTATTACAAATTAAACTATTATCTAGCCCATTTATTAAATCAATTTCAACTTCAATACCATCATTTGAATCCGATTTGTTGCCACTAATAATGTTACTAGGGGCTCTGCCCCTGGACGCTTTGGGTTTTCACCCCGCCTCGGCCTACGGCCTCAGATGGTTGCTTCCTTCGCTTGAAGTTGAAAACTCTCTAAAGGCTTTCACTAATCTTTGGCTCGTTTGTACCTGGGTGAAACAGTATTTTTAACATCTGGATTGTATCTATAATGTATCTATTCGAATATTTAGTGACTTTGAAATAGGTATAAAAAGAACCTGTACCTATTCGCCTTCTAAGTGACTTGAAAGGTTGTATAAAAAGAAGTTCAGATTTTAAATTGTATGCGCATTTTTCAGACTTTATGTGCGTTGTTGAAGACATAAGACCTAGAGCATTCATTTCCTGACGTCAGATAACCACCTGTATGCAAATTTTCATTAAAATCGTTAGAGCCGTTTTCGAGATCCGCGACAGATACAAAGATAGATACAAGAAGCATTTAAAGTAGTAGGATTATAGAAATTTCGACTTGCAGGATCATTCAAGTAGGAAATGATATTTTCCAGGTCTCTCTTTTTTTGGGGGATTTATTACTGGATTATGGTTATATCATGAAGTTATATCTAAATATTTTTAAAGACACTTTTGATCGCACACACAATATAAGTTTGCCAAGGTCCATAGTTTGAATTTTAAAGTTTTATTGTGTTTGAACTGTCTTCTATTTGCAACATCTTAGCTTGTTTTAAATTCAGAGGTGGTTTAGGAGTCTTCAAAAAAAAGGACTAGTTGCAGTTGTTATGTCTCTGAAGTCATACTACATAATGTGGATTGGAAATGGATCAGGTTTCTTCTAAGCACTTATTATTATATTATTCCACACGTTAGGCAGTTCGGCAGCTTCCAAAGTTTTCTTCTTTATACCAATCGAAGAAAAGTCTTGATCATTTGGCATTTATGTATAAGTAATATGTAGGTATATAGCTTCAATATATGCATCAGACAAAATCAAAATCGAACCATTGTTTTATTTTCGTTCTGGCCTGAGCAACCATCACTTAGTAAAACCAGGTCGATACATTCATTCGGGACTCTGTTTAAATAATATAATATCATACTTGTCACTTCATTGGCCCCTTTCCTTCCTTCCTTTTCACAATACCGACGAAATCATCTCCTGAATCGTGGATGCCAAAGACATTATACCACAACTGCCCACTCTTATATTTTCTTTTAAGAGCCCACGCTTTTTCAATGACATGCTTTTCCACTATTCAAAATAATAAATTTATAAATTAACCTTATTACAAAGAAGACCACTGAAAGAATATCGTAAGCCAGTGAAACAACAGACACAAGAGCAGACACAGGAGTGCTATTTACATCAGCTGTTCCTGACAAAAACTGGACTTTTCCAGGACTAATCCGGTTTTTGGTGGGAACGCATTAGAATGATTCACTTTTTGTAGAAACTGTCTATTTTCAACAGCTGATAGTTTGACTTCTATCCTGTTTTTTGTGGAAACACATTCAACCATCATATAGAAAAAGATTAAAAGAATATGTAAGATTATTTATTGGAAATTGTAACTTTTTGGACATATCCTGTTTTTGCCAGAAACCCCTCTATTCATCTATGACCCTATAAGAATATACCTTTACATTTTCGTATTTGTAGTTTTGGATCTACGTTGATTCCATGTCAGTCATTCAGGACAAAGTCTCTTACATATTTATAGATTACCTCAAGGCCGGGGGGGGGGGGGGGGGGGGGGGGGGGGTATGTTGTCAAACCCACCCCCGAAATCCCGAAATTTAGTAGTAAAAATTAATCCCAATACGGGGGTTAGCGTGCGAAGCACGCGGTGCTCTGTGTATTAAAAATTCTGCCAATACGGGAGTTGGCGTGCGAGGCACGCAATGCTCTATGTATTAAAAATACCCCCAATAGCGAAATAGGCGTGCCAAGCACGCAATGCTCTGTGTTTTGAAAATCATCCCAAAACGGAAATTGGCGTGCAAAGCACAAAATACTCTGTGTATTGAAAATTATCCCAATACGGGGGTTGACGTGCGAAGCACGCAGTGCTCTGTGTATTGAAAATACCCCCAATACTGAGGTTGGCGTGCCAAACACGCAATGATCTGTGTATTGAAAATCCTCCCAAAACGGAGATTGGCGTGCGAAGCACGAAATACTCTGTGCCTTGAAAATTCTCCCAATACGGGGGTTGGCGTGCGAAGCACGCAGTGCCCTGTGTAGTGAAAATACCCCAATACTGAGGTTGGCGTACGAAGCACGCAATGCATTGTGAATTGAAAATTCTCCCAATACGGCGGTTGGCGTGCGAAGCACGCAATGCTCTGTGTATTGAAAATTATCCCAATACGGTGGTTGGCGTGCGAAGCACGTAATGCTCTGTGTATTGAAAATTCTCCCAATACGGGGGTTGGCGTGCGAAGCACGTATTGCATTGTGTATTGAAAATACCCCCAATAGTGAAATTGGCGTGCGAAGCACGAAATGCATTGTGTATTGAAAATTCTCCCAATACTGGGGTTGGCGTGCGAAGCACAGAATGCATTTTGTATTGAAAATACTCCCAATATGGGGGTTATCATGCAATGCACTGTCCGTCGGCCGCTTCTCATAGTGTTCAGTGTCAATCTCACATGTGCGTCCTTTTAGAAGGGTTTAAAATCATATCCCTGGTCCTGACCCCTCCCGCCCCCGAAAAGTTTTCCTGGCTACAGCCTTAGATTACCTAAACCGTTAGAAATATTCAGTTTGAAAGCGTTCACAGCCTTGGAGGCAAATATATTTTATTCCTATTTTATAATTACAAAAATTAGGATAAAAATCTCTTTTGTCTTGTTTTTTCTAAAACTTCGTTGGATTCTTCTGTATTTTAAATTGTTTATTTGGTTTTAATACACTGTAATTTATGTGTTATGTATGGATCAGTTTTTTCTGTTAAGTATGTGTTTTTAATTTTTACGTTTATTTAAAAAAATCTTGCAGTCGAGTTCAAACTAAGTTGCAAAAAGTTCTGTCCAATCAGCTATTCCCTCGATGAACTCTCAGTAAAACCAGCGTATTAGAGGGGGAAAGCTTTCAATATTAAAAGGAAAATATCCGCCTCGTGTTTTACGTCTGTCGTTCTGATTCGTACTCCAGGGGATACTTGTGGAGACTGTTAGAGTCCCTGTCGCTAGTCGTTAGTGACTTCATACAACTGTATCTACTTACTTCTCTTTAAATACGAAATACAGTGGTTCAACTCTAAAGTAATCTGGGAATTCTTTAAAAGATCACACATAAAAGTAGGCAAACACTTCAAAGTATAATTAGTGCTATACATTAACCGTAGAATTTCCAGTGTGAAATTTTTGCTGTAAGTTCCGCCATCGCGAAAGAGATCAATTTTAACAATCTGTTGTATAGTAAAATTAAAATAAAAACGTAATTAGCGAATTTCCATAGGAAAAATGAGCTATTGCAGTGGCCCTTATGGTAAAACCCAGTATATACTGTATATATATATATATATATATATATATGTATATATGTATATATGTGTTCGCACTCTAGCAGCCGCATTTTACGTCCAATTTGGTTCAAATTTGGCACACATGTCGGTTGTCTACGTCGCTCCTACAAATTCGTTAGCGAAAAAAATCCAACAATCGGAAGCGCGTTTTTTGACCAGAAGTAACAATTTTTTTAGATTTTTTCTACGAGAATGAATTTGTTTTTGAGTTTTTCTAAAAATATAAATGTAGGATGTTAATTCTGCACATTTTGTTTTTGTATGCGACCTTATAGCTCGCTTGGTTCCCCCAAAATCGATCAAAACGTAAAACACCATAGAAGTACCCGGTTGAAAGCCATGTGGTGGAATCGACCATGGGGTTGGCGTGCAAAGCACGCAATGCATTGCGTATTGAAGATACTCCCAATACGGGGGTTGGCGTGCGAATCAAGCAATGTTTATTGTGTTTATGATACTCCCAATATTCGAAAAGGCGTGCGAAGTACGCAATGCTTTGTGTATTGAAGATATCCCCAAAATGCGGAATGGCATGCGAACCATTTTGCAGCTATTCAGCACTGTCGTGAATAGACCTACTCCCCAAATTGTTGGTTGAAACCCTAAAACATAGGGCTATAAACTTAATTTTGGAAATTGGCTCAACTCACGTCAGCAGTTCAGCTGCGTGGTCGAATTATTTTAAAATACACATAATGGTCAAGGCTTAAAATTAAAAAGTTTAGGTACACTAGGGCATTTTCTTTATTTTTCCACACACAAATATTTATATTTTTTTCCTAAAAAAAAGGTTTAGAATAAATCAAAACCTTACCTTTACTAATTAAGATACTGAATAATTAATTTATTATAAACGACTAAACAAATGACTTAGTTAATTATTATTATTATTATTATTATTATTATTAGAGGATTGTGTGATCTGCCGCCAGGACTCACTGCACCTAAACCATGAGGTAATCTTTTCCCCATGTCCAAGCAGCGGTTCACATCAAACCCACCCTTTTCGCGAATCTAAGTAGTCCTTGGAGGCCTTCCTCTCGTATGTAGCTGGTGTCAGATTATCCTTGTCACAGATATTTCTGTCTCAGTGATACAAGGGCGTCACATTCGCATAATCAACATGGAAAGAAGTTTCTTCCTTCTCTGTAAACCTTCGACATAACGGGTTAATCTATAACTCATCAGGTGGAGGTGCCACTTCAGAGAGTTGTGTCCCTTCAATAGACCGTCCAACAACCTCTTAGATGTCCATCCAGGCCATCAATGGAGTCGTGTGCCTGTCATCTCTCTCCATATGTGTAAGTGTTCTGATTGAACAATTTCTTACGCTTTCTTTCTATAGCCTCTCGATATTACTATCATCGGTTCATGGATAGAGTTCCAGCTCCCCTTTTTACAAGTTTATCTGCTATTTCATTCCCTTTTACTCCTTCATGTCCAGGGACCCAAACAAGTCTTACTTGTCTACTGCTCTACAGCCGATCCAGCAGTAACTGGCATTCCCAGACCAACTTTGAGGTTGTTCTTGAAACCATAATGGCCCTTAATAGCCGCCTGTCTATCAGAACATAAAGTCACATCTGTGCTCATGCTTCCTAAGTCCAGTATTCGTTTTACGCATGCAAGTATTGCGTACACCTCCTTAGAGTGAACCCCAGCGTCACTGAGTACCTTTCATGTGTGCACGGTCCTTTCTGCATGCACATTCCTGCTCCTGAACCTTTGTCTGTTTTGGACCCGTCCGTGAAGCAGATCTGTTCATTTCTAAGATTATCTCCACGTAGCCAATCTTCCGGAGCCGGGAAATTACTTAGTTCACTATTTAAACAAATTACAAACTATTTTCCAAACGTTTACTCTGCTCTAGGACATCTTAACAACTATGATCAGGCTTTTCCTTTAAAAATAAATTCTAAAACAATATGATAAAATAATTCGTAATCGTTGGCTATTTTAGCTAATGTTTGCTTAGCATGCATCAAAACTGTGTTGAAATTGGTTGTTCAACCTTTAACAGTTCCGGAGAAAATTGACTATGGTAAACAGATGGAAAAACGAGCGACCCGTGCAAGTGTATTGTCTATTGTTTTTCAGATCCACAACAATAGACGAATTATAATTTACAAAATACTCAAGTTCTAGTAGAAAGTAGAAAGTACAGTTTAGAATTAATGACGTCATTTACTCTGCAGTGATACATATTTCAACAAAAGAGTCTGTAAAACACTACTTCAAAAGTATCATTTATTTAATTGAAGTCGTAAATTCCTTTTTAAATTCGCAAGTAAAAATGTACAAAACAAAACGCCGTTCGGCAGAAAGACGCCTAGGCACTGTCTGGAGATAGTTTGAAGCTGTTGGCCCTTCAAAGTTATCTCAGTTGAATTACTTTAGAAACTCTTTGTATTGTATTGCTGTTTTAAAACTTTTATCAAATTACAAAATCCAAAATATGAACCACTTTATCTTCTTTTTAAATTCCAGAATGGAAATACGCTTTGGACATTTTAAGATGTGTTAGTTTTATTTATTTACAATTGGTTCTGCCCGTGTTCACTTCGCTCGCCAACCGATATGGTGATGCAAACCACAAAATTCACTAATTTTGTTAATAATTTTTATATTTTGTCAATTTTAATTTTTACGGAAATGATTGTTGATTAGGACAGAGGTTCTGGATCGAAGTTTGCTGGGGGAGGGGGTGGGTAGCAGTGACCTGTACATAATATAAGACAGATCGAAATTATTATTTTTTTAATATTTATTATTATTCTTTCTGGATTTATATTTAAATAAGCTTTCAAACGATATGTCACACAACAATATTTGGGAGTATATTCCACATTTTTGAGTTACAACAATTTTAATTTTTTCAAAATTGATTTTGAGTGGTTCAACCAAATATCGTTGTGAGGCACATCGTTTGAAAGCTTATTTAATTCTGAATCCCAACAGAACAATAATAATGGTACAGCAAAATGGGGCAAAATAGGAAAACACGACTTCGTTGTTTTTTGGCCGCCCTTTTTAATCGGTTAAATATATGGATGTGAAAATTTCACCGTTGATTTTCTCACGAAACTACATGTCCATCTTCCCATTTAAAAAAACAAAGTTAAATTAAAAATGGCTGATAATTTTTTTGAAATCTTAAAAAAATTGTATTTTTTTACAAATAAACTGGTTTGAACGACTTGGAAAACTAACGTGTGAACCAAATTTGGACCAAACAGAATGATAAAACGGCCGTTATAGTGGAACAAAATTTTATGCAGTATACACGTATATATATATATATATAATTTTAAAGGACACCCGGAGGACCTATCTGTGCCCATTAACTACTTCCGACCTTAGGTCTCACCATAAGAGTCACTGCAATAGTTAATTTTACTTTCTCACTATACTATATTATAGAGAAAGTATAGTGATCGCAAAAAAAAATCTATGTTGTGATTTTTGTGGAAATATCCGTTTTGGGACCCCCAGAGTCCAAAAAAGGTTTTTTTTACAAAATGTCTATCTGTATGTCTGTATGCATACAAAGCTAGAGCGAAAACTATTCGATCGATTTCAAACAAATTTGCACCAGACATGTAAAGTAGGCCTGTATAGATGCACGAAAATGAATTTGAAAATTGTTGAAAAACAACCCCTTTTTTGGCAAAAAAACCCCAAAAAAATCAGTCGTAATTTTTTTATAAAAAATGGCTCCAAACGATTTTGATAAAATTTTGCTTATTGGTAGCCTCTAATGTACCCTACCATATGCAAAAAACCTCATCTTTAAAAAAATTCTCGTCTAGCTAATAATAATAATAATAACTGATTTTTGGGGGTTTTTTGGCCATAAAGGGGGTTGTTTTTAAAAAAATTTCAAAACATTTTCGTGCATCTATACAGGCCTAATTGACGTGTTTGGTGCAAATTTGTTCGACATCGATGGAATAGTTTTCTCTCTAGATAATAATAATATAATATAATTGAAATATGTTTGTGGGAAAGTATGTGCCAGTTCCTGGTACCGTTTATTTTATCGAAATTCACTAACAATAAAATTGTCAGCTCAAACATTGCCCACTTTACATTGAAAGACAAAGTTATTTGAAACGTGAATTATGTATCCAATCAGGCTGTAGTTTGTAATTGTGTTAGTTTCGCATAGTTGATTATGTATAGAACCCCTTTGTCCCCCGGAGTATTTAGAAAGTTTCCAGTGCCGAGCGACTGCACGCCCCTAGTGGGATTGTTAATCAGAATAACGTCCCTTATTTTACCTGAGTACCTGTGTCGAATCACAGTCCTGTGAACGCTTTAGAGCTGTTAGGGGCGCGAGTAAATAAGCGATAAGGCAATCACCGTTGGGTTAAACTTGTATACGCATTTCGTGCAGGAAAAGGGAACTTAACCGTCGATTATTGATAACATGTTTGTATACTCACTCTTGCTAGAGTGTGACTTTTGTGCGATTATAATAGTAATAAACGGTACCAGGAACCGGCACATACTTTCTCACAAACATATTTAAATTATTAAACATATTCACTGTGACTTGTAGGGTAGAGTAGGAGAGGTGATATTTTTATTAAAATTGAGATTAACCAATACATTTTACCAATACATTTTAAACTACCAATTATATATACAAAATAAAGGTACCAGGAACTGGCACAAACTTTCTCACAAACATATTTAAATTATTTATTAATATTATCTAGAGAGAAAACTATTCAATCGATTTCGAACAAATTTGCACCAAACACGTAAATTAGGTCTTTTTAGATGCACGTAAAGAGGTTTGGAAAAGTTTTGAAAAACAACCCCCTTTATGGCCAAAAAACCACCAAAATCAGTTATTATTATTATTAGCTAAACGATAATTTTTAGAAAGATGCGGGTTTTTGCATATGGTAGTGCACATTAAATAAGCCAAATTTGATCAAAATCGTTAGAGAGGTTTTTTTATAAAAAAATAATAACTGATTATTTTGGGGTTTTTTGGCCAAAAAATTTTTTTTTCAAGATTTTTCAAAACCCTTTTCCGTGCATCTATACAGGCCTACTGGACATGTGTGGTGCAAGTTTGGTTGAAATCGATTGAATAGTTTTCTCTCTAGCTTTATATACATACAGACATACAGACATAAAGACATACATACAGACATACATACATACAGGCATACAGACAGACATTTTGTAAAAACCACTTTTTTTGACTCAAAGGGTCCCAAAACGGATATTTCCACAAAAATCTCAACATCGATTTTTTTTGCGATCACTATACTTTCTCTATACTATAGTATAGTGAGAAAGTAAAAGTAAGTTTCAAGTCACATAGTCCCGGTTATACCATAAAAGTATTATGGTATAATATTACTTAGCCGTCTAGTAGAAAATAACGAAATGTTCCAAAACTTATAGGTTTTACTTTATAAAATGGGTTTTACAAAAAACAACACTAAAATTAAACAGAGGTAACATTTTTTCCTCCAGTTACTACCTTTAAAAGGTCTTTTCTAACCTAACCTGAACCAAACTAACAAAGGACTCATTAATAGGTAGAAAGAAAAATGTACACCTCGACCTTGCGGCCTCGGACTAGAGGCTGCCCTCACTGTAAAATCACAACGTGGGATTTGGACCGGGTACTTTTATGGTATTTTAAGTTTTGATAGATTTTGGCGGTACTAGATGGTTTTTATACGATCATGCAAAAAAAAAAATATTTTCAGAATAATGTGCTATATTAATTTTTTTAGATAAACCAAAAAAGTTTAATTCTAGTACGAAAAATCTCAAACAATTTTTACTTCAGGTAAAAAAACATTTTTTCCTGCGGTTGGCTGTTTTTTAAAACGAATCGTCCGAGCGATCTTTAGCTGATTTTGAGCAACATCTGAAATTTTGGTGTTTGTATTAAGAAATAAATGCCTGACAAATAAATGAGATATTAAAGTTGTGTGAAGTGAAACATTGCATTATTGTGTCATTGGAGATAGTAAAGTGAACTAAGAAGCTGCAGGTAACAATCAATGTAATACAAAGCTGGACCAAGAAATGGTACATACATTTTAATTTCATAAACATAAGGATTCAAAACCATCTACATATCGTAATAAATGGAACATAAATTATTCATTCTAACGCAGTGGAATACCGTTGTATGACGTTAGATGTTAAAAATCGTCGGATGGAGCGTATCAAAAAGTAAGATAAAGAACTGACCATAAAATTAAAAAGATGTTTGCCAAAATATCAGAATTATCATTGCATAATAAACAGGTGCTGTACAAACAAGTTTTGAAACCAATTTTGGCCTGTGGAATCCAGCTATGTGATGCGGTAAAAAAACGTACAAGTCGTTCAGCGATTTCAAAACAAAGTTTGCAAACCATGGTTAATGCGCTACCGCTACTTAAAAGTACCCACTGTTACTGAAGAAATACAGAAATGTGCTCGAAGCCATAAAAAATTGATGAAATATCACATTAAAGAGGAAGCGTCTAGGCTGGTCGATAGTGAAAAAACATAAGACTAACAAACTGGGAGCACTGATGGGTTAACCTGGACTGTATTTATTGTATTTGTCAGATGTAAACTGACTGTCAGTTTTATTGTAATTAGTTTTAGAAAAGAAACAAAACATATATGTTACGGAGGTTGTTTTGTGAAACCCTCAGGGTCTCCACTGTAATGTTATAACAACGTAAAGTTTGTTTAGAGTTTTACTTCATCAATTTCAAATAAACGGTACCAGGAACTGGCACATAATTTTTCACAAACATATTTAAATTATTAAACAGATTCACTGTGACTTCATAAAATTGTAGGAGGGGTAGGAGGGGTGATTTATTAAAGTAGGAGATTAACTAATAAATATTATTATTATCTAGAGAGACAATTATTTGATCGATTTCGAACAAATTTGCACCAAACACGTCAATCAAGCCTGTATAGATATACGAAAAAAGGTTTTGCAAATGTTTGAAAAACAACCCCTTTTATGGCCAAAAAACCCTCCAAAATCTGTTATTATTATTATTATTATTATTATTAGCTAAACGAGAATTTTTAGAAAGATGCGGTTTTTTTCATATGGTAGAGTACAAAGGGCTACAAATAAGACAAATTTTATCAAAATCGTTAAAACCGTTTTTTTATAAAAAAAAATAATAACAGATTTTTGGGTTTTATTTGCCAAAAAGAGGGTTGTTTTTCAAAATGTTTCAAAACCGTTTTTCGTGCATCTTTACAGACCTACTTGACATGTCTGGTGCAAATTTGTTTGAAACCGATCCAATAGTTTTTGCTCTAGCTTTGTATACATACAGACATTTTGTAAAAAACCCTTTTTTGGACTCAGGGGGTCCCAAAACGGATATATCCACAAAAATTTCAACATCGATTTTGTTGCGATCACTATACTTTCTCTATACTATAGTATAGTGAGAAAGTAAAAAATGTGTATTTTTAAAACGTTTAAAATAGATTTACAGTCAGTTCTATTTGTAAAATTTGTCGGAAAAGGAGAAATTTATATATTTGTGTTAATAGTTAACGGGTGAAGATAATAAAAACATCTTATCCTTGACAATATACGACAATTATGTTGTTGAAGATTGTTCTAATTGATAGTACAGGTATACTGTAGTATTTAAGTGTTTGATCATTATGTTTTAGAACAAACGATTTAGTTGTATTTTATTTAATTTTTTTTATAGTTAATCATGTTCGTCCTGTATACTAACTTTTAAATTTTTAATAGAACATTTTATAATTATCTGAAATTGAAAGCACATCGTTTGCGTGTTCTTTCTACGAGTAATGGATGGTAATGAATTGAAAGTTGGCGGGTATAAATCGTTTTACGGACAATTTGTGACTTTTTTGCCTTACGTTGGCTAATTTCTAAACCGAACGAAACCGGTTACACAGACGCTCAAGTCTTGTGTTTGTTTATAAAGTGGTCAATATTTTGGGGTTAAACTGGTAAGTGTGACCAAGTAGTTATACTTTTGTATTCAACTGAGTGTATTCAATACAGTGACCGGTCTGTAAATTTCCATTTGTAAACTCATTTAATTTTATCGTAGCCTATGCTGTTCTTCAAACCCTCCAAGCGTCATTGTGTTGTAAGGTAAAAGTATAATCGTAAATCTTTACATAAATTGCTGTAGCAGAATAACCGACCCTCCTTGATCCCCCCCGAGTACCCTTCAAAGAGTCACTTCTCGTTACGTACAACTTGGGGTCGGACTGAATTACGTTTCGCTTTCCAATTTAAAACCTTTTTCAAGTGGAATATTTTATTTAATTATTTCTTATTCAGTGAGATAAAACAGTTTCCTCGGCTACTGGGTGTAATTAAAACAGCGAAGATTGTATGTTTCTGCCGAGTGACCGGCAACTTAAGGGGATTCTCTACTGAAAATAGGGTTTTCTACAATAAGCCTTTTTTAATTATGAACCATTTTTTTTACATTCATTAGATCCTAAAAAATTGTTTTCACTTATAGGAATTGACAAACAATTCATTTTACATAACTTTTCTAGTTTTTTTACTTTGTTTTAGGCAAAACATATGGGCACAACTTTTTTACTACTGAACCAATTTGGCCGTTTGATATCATGTTTTAAATTATATAAAAAGCACTAACGTTTTGGGTATAGTCATATTCTTACCACTAAAAGTTTAGTAGTTATGAAGTTCCAAAAAAAATATATATAAAACAAATTTGTGATTTACAAATTTTGTTTAAAAATACTCATGTAGCATATTTGTCCTAGATGATTAAAATACAGAAAAAGTTGCATTATAAGCTACTAAAGATGTGGTAAAAATTTCATCACTGTAGCTTTAGCTGTTAAAAAGTTATAACAACTTTTGTGTAAAAAATATCAATATTAAAAAGTTGTGGGAAATCACGTTTAAAGATTCCATTAGTTATTTTAGCAGCCATAGAGGGGAATAACTTGCACAAACAGTATTTGTAGTCAAGATATGTTTTACTTACATATTGGAGGCACTGAAAGCCTAATAATAAACATTGTTGTCCTTCTTCGCAATTACTTAAAAAAAATATAAAATCTTTTTATTCCAAATAGCAAACATAAGAAGTTCGACCTACATAAAAGTAGGTGCACGCTTGCTTTGAATAAATTTTTCACACTTATTTAAAGAACTTTTGCGGCATATGTTATGTTTTTTCTTAAACCTTATAAACTATAGAATCAGAGAAAGAATAAAAACAATTTTTTTTTTTAAATGGTCATTTTTAGTAGGGAGACCACTTAACGGTTGAAATTTTTAAGTGCTTCGTAGGCTGATGATATTTTTACAGAATTTACGTAGGAAAGTTGAGCTATTACAGTGACTCTTATGGCGAGAAATATGGTTGGGATTGGTCAATGAGCATCGATCATGGTTCCTAGAACACGTTTTGGGGTGTCATTAAAAATTGTTTATATTTTTTTATTATGTATGTGTTTGCACTGTAACGGTTGAATTCTACGTCCGATTTGGTCAACATTCCGAGCTTTCCGTTGAGAGCAAAACAAGCATGGAGCGTCTTTATGAGATGATCCAAAAAAAATATAAACTTAAAAGTTTTGGAAATTCTTTCGTCTTACATCAACTGTTCAGATGCGTCATCGAATTATTTATTATTCGTAAAATGTTGATACGTTTAAATATTTTAATATTTGCCTTTAATTTTGCATTTAATCGTGGTATGCGTAACACTGATATCCTAAAGCAATGAGTCAAGTGTCTGTCAACTACCAGCCCCATAGGTGTATTAAATTGTGCTATTTTTGATTTACAGTCGTTTTGCTCAAGATGTTCTGCAAATTTTGATTTCATGTTCCAGGAGTAGGTTTCGGATGTGTTCGTATATATCTCATTTTAAATAATTCGACCACGCAACTGAACCGCTGACGTGAGCTGAGCAAATTTGCAAAATTAAGTTTATAGGCCTATGTTTTAGGGTTTCAACCAACAATTTGGGAAATAGGTCTATTCACGACGGTGCTGAATAACTGCAAATAGGGAGTATCTTCAATACACAAAACATTGCGTGCTTCGCACGCCATTCCACATAGTGGAATAACATAAACACACAATGCATTGCGTGCTTCGCACGCCAACCCCACATGGCTTTGAACCGGGTACTTCTATACTATTTTACGTTTTGATCGATTTCTGGGGAACCAAGCGAGCTATAAGGTCGCGTAAAAAACAATTATATGATTTTTAATGATACCCTAAAATGTGTTCTGGGGACCATGATCGGTGCTCATTTGCTACGCCCGACTTTGGGTCTTACCATAAGGGCCACTGCAATAGCTCATTTTTCCTATGGAAGTTCGCTAATAAGCAGCCTGTTTGTCCAATGTAAAATTTAGAACAGTCAGAACATTTCAACTTCGGTTTGTTGTGTGATTTGACTATTGTGGCTGTTCCAGTCGATTTTTACGTGTTCTTCCCATTTGTTAGAAGTGTTGCAAGCTGAAGTGTTGTGTTGCTTTTTTTGTTCTTCCTTGATGTCGTTTTGTAATGACTCGCCGTATTCCACAGATACAAGTTTTTGTTTCGACATTACAATGCGGGTTTTTATTTGTTTATTTATTATTTTATCTTTAATTGTACGATTGTAACCGTTAGCCGAAGCAGTAAATTTAAAATGAAACCCATTTTTAAAACTCTTAATATTATAGTGGTTTATTTCAAATTTTTTTAAAAGTTTAGTTAAAATTGTTTTAAAACCGCTATGATAAGTGCGTACAACATTTTTTTTGCTCGATACATACGAAAAGATTTTGCTTTTAAAATGGGGATACAGGCGCTGAAAGGTCCACTTAGTGATATTTTTAATGGTATTTAGTAACATTCAATTAATTTTCATTTCGATGTAGTCGTCTTACAAACTAAAGAATTGTATAAATAAATATTGAGCTTGACTTGTGAGAAGATACACTTGAAAGAATAAACTTAGAACACAAAATCTCACAACTAATACGTTTATTAACTCCAACGCGTTTCAATGACAAAGTCGCCATCTTCAGTGATGCAAGAGCTACAATAGTTAAACTATAACTTATTATAGTTTGTTATAGCTTGTTATAGTTTGACTATTGTAGTTCATGCATCACTGAAGATGGCGACTTTGTCGTTGAAACGCGTTTGAGTTAATAAATTTATTAGTAGTGAGATTTTGTGTTCTAAGTTTATTCTATTAAGTAAAGAATTGTTAAAAAAAATTATAAAAAGGAGTAAAAATGCGCGTGATTACGCTTTATAACTTCGAAAATTGACATTGTGATACCTTTGAATACCAAAACATCACGAGGGATGTCACAGAGAGCCGAAGGAGTGAGTTTATTTAAATTATGCATTCAAAAGTTCAGTAATACATGAAAATATATAAGTGTAGCATTAAGATCGATCGGAAGAGAAATAAAGATACGTATATCTTTTCCTTACGAAATTTAATAAAATGTTACAAAGAGAGTGCTCCTCGGTTCGTATTTGTCGTAAAAGTCCCTTAACTGTCAAGTCCTGTTGGAAGTCTCTCAGCCCACAGTCTCTCAAATTCCAGGAATACCCGTCGTCTAGACATACTTCACATATTCATTTCCAAGCAGACCTGTTCAAAGCATTTTTATTCTATCAGGAGTCTGAAAAAGTTTTTAAATGTTGTATTTTTTTTGTCGACTAAAATTATTTAACCAATCTCAAAATGTATTAACAGAGTCAATTTTAGGCAGATACATTTTAGCTATTACCTTACAGTAATGCTGGTTTTACGCGTTAACACGTGTGTTTTTACGCGACTCGTGCAAGTTTTATACTATTAGATCCAGTTCAAAAGTTGATATCCAGTTCTTCTTCGAAGATCGGTTCACAGGACTGCTGTATGAAGTTTAACCACTGATACTACTGTCAAGAGCTGTCACTCAACTGGAAACTCAGGAAAATAATCTGTTTTCTTGTAACCAATACAGATGTCAATTAAAAATAATTCGACCACGCAGCTGAACAGCTGACGTGAGCAAATTTCTAAAATTAAGTTTATAGGCCTATGTTTTAGGGTTTCAATCAACAACTTGGGAAATAGGTCTATTCACGATGGTACTGAGTAGCTGCAAATTGGTTTACACGCCATTCCGCATATTGGGAGTATCTTCGATACACAAAACATTGCGTGCTTCGCACGCCATTCCGCATATTGGGAGTGTCTTCAATACACAATGCATTGCGTGCTTCGCACGCCAACCCCGCGGTAGGATCTACCACATGTTATTGAACCTGGTACTTCTACGGTATTTTACGTTTTGATCGATTTTAGGGCAACCAAATGAGCTATAAGATCGCGTAAAAAATCGAAATGTGCAGAATAACATCCTACATTTAAATGTGTAGAAAATACTCAAAAACAAATTCATTCTCGTAGGAAAAATCTAAAAAAATCGTTACTTCCTATCAAAAAACGTGCTTCCAATTGTTGGATTTTTTTAAATAACGAACTCGTCACAGCCACGTACACAACCAACGTGTGTACTAAATTTGAACCAAATTGGACTTAAAATACGGCCGCTAGAGTGCGAACACATATATATGATTTTTAATGACATCCCAAAACGTGTTCTGGGGACCATGATCGGTGTTCATTTGCTACCCCGACCTTGGATCTTACCATAAGGGCCACTGCAATAGCTCATTTTTCCTATGGATATTCGCTAAAAAAGAGGACACGGTGACTAATACTTATGAAACTCCGAACCTATGCGAAGAGCTGAACTATGTTAGACTTTCATTTAAAGACATATAGTACGAAATTAACTCAATTTAATTCTGAAGTAGGTACACAAACTTTTACCTTATCCAAATTACTAATCTATACCTAATTAATAGAACATGTGTAACATTTTATAGGTAGGTCACGGTATCAACAAGTCGCTACTCAATGCTATTCAGAAGTCTGTGCGTTTTGCGCTTTGAGAAACAATATGGAGTAG
>JAGFPH010001151.1:95895-109421 GCA_018207615.1 Philaenus spumarius
GAGTGCAATATTACGATTCATGCTAGGTAGGTCACGGCATCAGTAAGTCACAACTCAATGCTAGTCAGAAGTCTGTGCGTTTTGAGCTTTGAGAAACAATATGGAGTAGTCATCTGTCGGAACTCGGTGAAAACGAAGTAGTCCCAAAAGAGTGCAATATTACGATTCATGCTAGGTAGGTCACGGCATCAGTAAGTCACAACTCAATGCTAGTCAGAAGTCTGTGCGTTTTGAGCTTTGAGAAACAATATGGAGTTGTAATCTGTCGGAACTCCGAGCAAAAGAAGTAGTCCTTCCCATAAGAGTGCAATATTACGACTCATGCTTCGCGAATTATTAGTATATTAGAAGAAGGGCTAACATTAAAAACTATAGGCATTATAACAAACAAAATCACAGAAATCATTGTAACTATGCACTGTTTTTTACTAACTCGACGTTTATTCGAGTGACGCATTAACCCCTCAAGTGGTTTCCTGCACTATGTTTCGACAGCCTCCCCCGCGACCTACGACCACCTACACCACCACCGCTGTATAAACATTTATCCTTCGCCCCTTAGCTGTACGAATAGAAAACCAATATGCGAACCAAATTAAATTCTCGACTAATAAAACCTACGTTTGAAGCAACCGACTAACGTAAAATACAACCTCAACTAGGATAAAGAAAAATATTTAACATCAAACTATTCGACCACCTAGCTGGAACGCTGACGTTATTAGACCGAATTTCCAAAATTTAGCTTATATGTTTTAGGGTTTCAAACAACTATTTTGGAAATTGGTTTAGTCACCAAAGCGTTGAATAGCTGACTACGTGTAGGAAATATGTACGTAGAATTCATTTGCATCATAACAGAAACTGCCCCACGTTAAAATCCCCCTCTTGGATTTGAATCGAGTACTTTTTTGGTATTTTACGTTCTTCGATTTGGGGGGGGGGGGGACTAGACGAGCCATAAGGTTGTGTAAAACATAATGTGCAGAATAATCTTCTATATTTACCCCAAAATGATTTCATTATAGTTCGGAAAGTTTCTAAAAAAACATTTACTTCCTGACAATAAAATTGCTTCCAGTTGTTGGATTTCTTTAGGTTATGAACATGTTCGAGCCGTTTCAGAAAACAAAGTGTGTACCAAATTTTGGACCGAATTGAAGGTAAAATGCAGGCGTTAGAGCGGGAACACAGTATAATATACATATTCAGATTGTTCATAAAGTCCCTTTAAACCCCTCATTATTTTTGTTATTGAAAATAAGTTAACAAAACTGTATATATACCGTGTGTTGCATGCATAACAGGACACATTTTGTGACATATCTGATCCTCTATGATTTTGGAGGGCTTAGGTTGGTAAGGGGGGTTAACAATCAACTCCTATAAAAGCGAGTGTACGAGCGTACGAGCTTACGAGCGTGAGTAATATTTAATTTAACAGCTGATTTCACCCATCTTCTGTAATACGCAAACAAAACCTAACGTAGATTTTTCTTTGGGGTTATGTTTACAACTTCAATTATTAATATAGCCTCTAATATTAATAACTTCTAAATGATTTGATCTATCAGTATGAAATAAAAGGCAATTAAAAGATAATATTTTTATCTTTCTTTAAATTTATATATATATAATAAATCTACATAAACACAAAATCTTAACAAATATACCTACAGTTTTGTAGTCCTTATAATTGTACACATTTACCGAGTTAAAAATCCCCGTCTGCATAGTTAGGTAGGCCTAGATAAAGTATGTTGTTTAAATAGTATTTTGTATAAATGATATATTTCTGATGTGTATCTAATTAATCCGCCTGTGATTTTTCACGGTGATTTACTACTTTCAAATATAAATGTAGGTCATGTAATACATCATTGAAAAGCTTATTAAAAGAGAAAGAAAATGGCTCAAAATATAGCTTAGTATCTTACTTCGTTTCAAAGTAATGGACAATCAAAGTTCTGGAAAGAAGCATACAACCTACTTATTCATAATATATATTAACAATTTAATAACCTGCTTTGATGTTTTCCAGAACTACAATTATTGTCTATTACTTTAAAACGAAGTAAGATACTAAGCTCTATTTGGAGCCATTGTCTTTCTCTTTTAATAAGCTTTTCAATGATGTAATACATGACCTATCTTTATATTTGAAATTTTTAACCCCCTCTCACCCCTAAGACCCCCCAAAATCATAGAGGGTAGGTATGTCACAAATTTGTCCTGTTATGCAACACAAGATATAAATTACAAAAATAACAAAGATATTAAAGGGAGTTAAAAATACTTTATGAACACTCTGAATATTTCTGTATATATAAAATTATTTTTACGTGTTTGGGAACCTAGATATGTGCTCATTTACTACTCCTGACCTAAAGTCTCACCATAAGATTCACTGTAATAGCTCATCTTTCGTACGGAAATTCGCTACTAATCCACCAGTGAAAGCGACTGCTTAAATCGATCTACACTTTGCAATACTCAGAACTTCAGCTGTACTTGATTGTCTTTTCACACATCTTGTATTCGGATTTGCGAAAGCTTAAGTGCTTTTAGAAATAGCGTCTATTGATTTGTCAACGTTTCTAGAGAAACAACTTATAACTTCAAAACCGTTGATCAGATTGTCATGTTTCCCAATACACAGAGTGGGTAAGACGAACCATTCACTAACGTTAAAACGATTCACGCATAGAAACTTTTAATTTCAGTATAAGCTATTGGTAAATTATTCTTTCTGTAATTAAATTAATTTCAACCTATTTTGGAGTGCCGTCCCGGAGGCGGTAACTGAAATCTGTATAAATAAAAATGTGAATGTTCGTTTGTTCAAAAATCTCAAATCTCTGAAAGTTGTCCACCGACTACATTCAAATTTTAACACAACATTACGTTCGAATAAAAACAAGCATGTTTTTATATACTTTTTGAAAAACAGCAGCATCTATTGAACATAAAAACAACAAAAAATATACTAAATATGTTACGTCAATGGGAGCGCCATACTAAATAATAAATAAATATGTTTATTCTAAACTAGGGGAGACCCCTGCGTGCTTCGCTCGCCAACCCCCAATGAAACCTTCTAAAAACATACGTTATGTTTTATTTATAATAAAGTTGTAGTATTAATAATAACCTCAAAACTTAGATGGCAAATAATGTTAAATGTTCAAACCAAATTATTTCTTATTTTTTATAACAGCAGTTAATAATAGTTAAAAGAACCAGCAAAGCTCAGGTCTACACTTTAAAAACCCTAACCTAAAAGCTAGAAATACAAAAATAATTGCTTCAAATTTTGAAATCAGCTGTTAATGGAAATATTGAAGCAAACATCTATATTATCTGTTATTTTATTCATTTGGTTGCTATGGTAACAAATGTAAAAACATGTGTTGGTTTATCATTCCAGGCCAAACCTAAGATTTTTTCCGACTAAATTTACAAATATTAAAATAAAAAAAGGGTTTAACCGAAATGAATTATAGCCTATGTTACTCAGTGATAGTGTAGATTTTTATTAGTAATACTATTTTTTAAATCGGTTCAGTAGCGCCAGAGATTACCCCCTACATACAAACAAACAAACAAACAAACTTTACATCTTTATAATATTAGTATAGATACAGTAATCAGCTGTTTGCTTTAATACAGTAGAGTCCCGGTAATTCGAGTCTCGATAATCCGAGGTTCCTTATAATTCGAGCCACAAATAGCATTGAATGTGACCATGCATTGTGACACATTCTTGCTGCTTGAAGGATACTGATCTTTAAATTTTTGTTTTTAAATGAATCTGTCAAGAGCGTTTGTACAATAATTCGACGGTATAATGCTTAACATTTTTTATAATGTCCTGATCCATTGGCTGTACAACTAATTTTCCATCAACAGCCGAATTCAAACTTTGAAGCAATTATTTGTATTTCTAAGTTTTAGGTTTTGTTTTTATTGAAGTGCTGACCTGATCCTTGCTGGTTCTTTTAACCTTTATTGTAACTGCTGTTATAAAATATCCGAAATAATTTGATTTGGACAATTTAACAATATTTACCGTCTTAGCTTTGGGGTTATTATTAATCATACACCTTTATTTTAATAAAACAACGGACCATAATTATGTGTTTAGAAGGTTCCAACGGGCTTGCCCCCTCCCCTTGTATTTTAAATAATAACAAGTTTATCAATACGTCAAGCCATGCTTGGGACAGTAGCCTAACTTGGGACAGTTTGGTATTTTTCACTTTTTATGGTTGTTTAACCTGATAAATCAATTTTTAATTTTTAAATCGTTTTTCAATCATTTTAATCTTAAATTATACTTTTTGGTGCATATTTAATTTGGATTTATTAATCGTTTGTACAATCTCTCAAACGTAGAACTCTTGTGTGGTTAAATAGAATAGTTTCACAATTTCTACTATTCTCTTGAGTTTAGAATGTAATTCAGTCATATTTCGTTAATGCGGTTGTACCTGCCTATGAACAATGCAAGCCGTAACCATTGTGTCAGAAACTTGTGTTACAATTTAGTTCTGAACTTCGACCAAGTTATCCCAAACGAAGACATTGTTTCTCTACAGGCACTCGGTAGTTTAGACTATTTAAGCTAATGGACCGATTTGTAAAGACTTGCTTCAGTTACTTTCTCAAATGCTCAGATGTAGTCCATTATGGTGGTTACAATAGGGCATTACCTCGGAATTCTTTCCGAATTGATAGGTTTTCATAAACATTTGGAATTAAGCTCGCTTGCTTAAAATAAGTTACCCTATCCTGACGTGGGTTTATTGTTCTTCAGTTGTGAAAACAACCCCTTGTTGCTAGCAATTAAGAAAACTATAAATTTAATTGTTTAATAGATTGAAATGTGTTAAATAAAGATTGTCTTATGTTCTGGAACATGATTTACGGTGTGTAGAAAGTTTTAAACTTTACAAACCACCCCTTGTTATGTGGAAATAATAAAAAAATATATTTTTCAACAGGTTGACAACTTTAAATAATGTATTTATGTAAAACTAAAAATATCTTCACCGTTGTAAATATAATTTATTATTTATTGTAACGTCGCAACACTGTACAATCACCCCTAATGATTTTTTTTTTTTAATGATTGACGTATTGTTTTTTAGCTTGATATCGTTTAAGTATTTAGACTAAACATTCTTCCCGATTCTGGAACTTCATTCATGATATGGTATGGCTTTTTAACTCTTAAAAAACACCTCTTATGGAGAAAATTTTCAAAAAAGTACGCAGCAAAAATATATGTTAGATTAACCCTAGAACCGGCAATGTTAACAAAAATGGATTTTTTGGCGTTTGGAAGCATTTTTTTCAAAAATTTGTCAAAAATAGTAAATGAACTCCAATCCAAAAAGTGTTCCACAGCTTTTTTTTGTAGATAAAGTTTTAAAGAATTTATATATACTAGTAAAAAATGATAGATGTAAAATTTACAAAGTTATTAGCTCAAGAAACAAAAAATGTTCAGTTACGAAAGGTAAAAGTTCAACTTCAGGTCTACATAAAAAGTAGTAAACATTTTTTGTAATTTTTTCCATAAATTTAAACAAGTTTCGTGATTTAGTTCTAAATAGAACTGTATAAACATATTTATCAATTTCAAATTTCTTATTTTGAAAACAACAGTTTTTATGTTTCTACTACAAGACTGCTACCAAAAGTATGCCAAGTTTGAAACGTAATTTAGGAATGTATTATACTTTGCCCAAAAATGAAATATTATTATAACAAAGTGTAGAGAATAACAGTGTTCATAAAACTGTTTGACTTAGAACTATTTGAATAACAAATGTTAGGAGAAATATAGAAACATCCCACTCATGCTTAGTATACAACGGTCGGATATGAAGCTGCATGGGGAATAATCGTTAATTTTAAGTAACAGCCTTGGTTTGAGAACGTAAAAATATAATTTACGAAATCGATTTGGAAGCAATATTTTATTTCGAACACTTTGAAATAAACATTTTTGTCTCTTGAAATTGTTTCTAAAAACTCTTCCTTTTCAAGATATTAACAACTTTATGTCGATTTATTTCAACACGTTTATGGCCGCCATTTTGTTTTGGGTGGTCCGATTTTTAATTTCCTTATGCCATTTTCCTAGTTTTAAATATACCTTTAAAATAAGGTACCACATGACCATACTTCCCATTTAAAAATTTTGAGTTGCCCCCAAAATCCCCCATTTTTAGGGGACACTCAAAATTTCCGATTGCTTCAAAAGATACCTTGTGTTAATTTAGTATCGTTCCAAAAATGATATTTGTTTGTTTTAACAAACACAAAAGTTAAAGTGGGGGGGGGAGTGACTTTATAACCACCCTGTATATTCTTGTATGGATATTCTATAAAACTCAATTAAAACAAAGTGGCTCATTGCAAGCAATAATGAATTCAATACATCCCGGAGGAAAATACATTTAAATGTCTCACCACATTTTACAATATCGTCCTTTACAAAGCGTTTAATGAATATTGCAAAGTCACTTCAGTTATTTTTCAATTTTCAACTCGCTTCTGCGACAAGTTTAAATTATTCTTGCAAAGTATAAAACAGTTTATCCGTATGAATTGCATCAAGATTGCCAACTTTAAGCGTTAAGACAATGCTAATTGTTTCCCAAGTTGAATATTTAAAGCACGGAAATATATTTAATGTCTGAACAAAGACTGAACTTTAATTAGCCGTCGTTGTTTGGAACGTTAAGTGGGCAATACTAAGTGTGACTTACAGACAAAGGTAATGCAAGAAAGATTTGTAGCGTGATTAGGTAGAGTAATTTCGTTATCATATATTATGGAACTAGTTTTACGAAGTGGCTAGTCACTTGACTCTAAATTAGTGAGAGGGTTGCATATACAGGGCACAACTTCAAGACATGATGGGGACATCAAAAACGGTTGAATTGTTAATATGAATGTAGGTCAAGAAAAGCTTAGTTTTAGAGATAACTTCCTTTTTTTTTAAAAATACTTAAAAGGGCTAAGAAGCCAAGGGATGCAAATGATATTTTTTGAATATTGGAGTTAAGCGCAGAAACTGGCTCTTCGACTCATTAAAAGGTTTGTGGCCAAGGAATATAACTGTAAGTCTATCGTGTACCGAATTCTGGTGGCGAAAAAAACTACTTCATAGAAAAGCTGTTTAGCTTAGAAGCCAAGGGATACATGTGATACAAGTCGTTTTACTTTACATAGGTAATTTACTTGTAACCTATGTTTTATTACATAACTTATAATTCTTGTTAAGACGTTCACCTCTACGCAAATTTCGTATTACCTATGCTAGGAGGTGATCTTTTATATTTATAGCCTAAGTGAGTATAAATTACTTTATTTTTTATTTTTGAACCTTTTTACGTAATAATCACTAATATTTTAGAGTACATAGACTTAAAATTGGCGTACGAAGCACTCAATGCTATGTATTGAAAATTCCCTCAATACGGGTTGTTTCCGTGCGAAGCACGCAATGCATTTTGTATTAAAAATAGTCCCAACTTGTGGGTTGGCATGCGAAGCACGCAATGCATTGTGTATTGAAAATACTCCCAATATGCGGGTTGGCGTGCGAAGCACGCAATGCATTTTGTATTGAAAATAGTCCCAATATGCGGGTTGGCGTGCGAAGCACGCAATGCACTGTGTATTTAAAATAATCCCAATATGCGGGTTGGCGTGCGAAGCACGCAATGAATTTTGTATTGAAAATAGTCCCAACATGCGGGTTGGCTTGCGAAGCACGCAATGCACTGTATATTGAAAATACTCCCAATATGGGGGTTGGCGTGCAATGCACTGTGCGTTGGCCGCTTCTCATTGTGGTCAGTGTCAAGCTCACATGTGCGTCCTTAGCAGTGCACGTGTTAACAGCCCAGGGGTACAAGTGATAACTTTTATCAAATATTGGCTGATAACAAAGAATAAGGTGATGAAAATCAAATTAATCTTTGTTATTATGTTAGTCTAGAACCTAGCAAATAAACACATACCAGTTTTAGTGATCATGGTTTTACCTCGATTTGATTATAACAGTTTAACTTTAAACAAAGTTTTCTTAAAAGTCACTTCATTACACCTATACCTTTTGGCTTCTCATTCAATTCATATCTAGAGAAATAGCTAACCGATTGAGTTCAAAATTATCACAAAGTGTAACCTAACAATGATCTTTTTTAAGATAAATAAACGATTGCATCGTTGCAAAATCTCGGCTGTTTGACAATTTCAAACCTAAATTACACAAAGACATACATTTTAACAAAAAATATCAAGACACCTTTTGCAGCCATTTAATCCAATATAGGGTGGCGTAAGTGTCAAAACAATCGGATGAAGGATAATAGTTGAGAGTATGTGTAATAAATAAACACGAAAATAGCTTTCAATTCTAGGAATTTTAATTGCTAGTTGTAGGGTTAAAAGTAAATTTGTTGGAAGAAGTTTTTCCCACTTGCGTTTTTACATCAGTTATAAAGTGTATTGTCCATCCGTATTCAGAAGCTAGTTCATTCATCCCTCCATACCACTGTACCAGGTGTTTGAAACCGTGGAACCTCTATATAATAATAATTCCATTTATTAATATTAACATAAAATAAAACAAAAAATTCAATACTTCTATAACAATAGAAAATAAAAAATAAAAAATCTTAACCATACGAAAGTTAGTAGTATTAAATAAACGGTACCAGGAACTGGCACATACTTTCTCATAAACATATTTAAATATTAAACAGATTTACTGTGACTTGAAGGGTGGGGTAGGATAAGTGATTTTTTATTAAAGTTGGAGATTAAGTAATAAATATTATTATTATTATCTGGAGAGAAAACTATTCGATCAATTTCAAACATATTTGCACAAAACACGTCAATTAGGTCTTTAAAGATTCACGTAAAAGGGGTTTAAAGAATTTTGAGAAAAAAAACCTTTATGGCCTAAAAACCCCAAAAATCAGTTACTATTATTATTGTTAGCTAAACGAGAATTTTTAGAAAGATGCGGTTTTTGGCATATGGTAGGTCACATTACAGGCTACAAATGAGCCAAATTTTATCAAAATCGTTAGAGCCGTTTTTTTATAAAATATAACAGATTTTTTTGGCCAAAAAGGGGATTGTTTTTCAAAATTTTTCAAAACCCTTTTTCGTACATCTATACAGGCCTACTTGACATGTCTGGTGCAAATTTGGTTAAAATCGATTGAATAGTTTTCTCTCTAGCTTTGTATACATACAGACATACATACAGACAGACATTTTGTAAAAACAACTTTTTTTGGACTCAGGGGCTCCCAAAACGGATATTTCCACAAAAATCTCAACATCGATTTTTTGCGATCACTATACTTTCTCTATATACTACATTATAGTGAGAAAGTAAAATTAGATAATTGAACCTATGCAAACTATAGCATGACCTTTATAGTCGTCTGCCAGATTAGCATGCCTTGTCTCCATTATAGTCTAATACACATTTCTCATTTACAATATTTGCTTACATACTACAACTTAACCTATATAATGAAATTAAAGATCCATGTCCAAACAAACTCAAAACAAATGCTCCCAACTGTATTACCATAAATACCCTATCTCAAACAAAGAAAAATAACTGAATGTTAATTGCCTACGTACTATTCATCATATTTGTGCGCTACAAAGCACTTACCCAAGCCACAACTGTTACAAAAATATATTATACTAGCTGACCCGTACGGCGTTGCCCGTGGTGATTGGTATTTTCAGTCTTTTTAATGTAATTGTATTCAGTTAATGGTATTTGGCTTATATATATATAGATCTTAAAAATAATAAAAGCACTATTGTCATAATAATAAAAGATCTGAAATTATTATTTTAGTAACTTTGATCCCCCCAAACCCCTCCTAAAATTTCGAAATTTTTCATACTCTTTCTTAGCGAGCGCCTATTGCCCTATAGGAAGCTACATACCAAATATCATTCCAATCCGTTCCGTAGTTTTGAAGAAATCGTGATTTAGTATTTTTATCCCCCAAACTCCGTAAAATTTCAATTTTTTTAAAACCATTTTTTAGTGAACACTTATGGCCCTAGGAGAAGCTACATACCAAATTTCATCCCAATCCGTTCGGTAGTTTTGAAGAAATCGTGATTTAATGACTTTTATTCCCCAAACCCCCCTAAAATTTCGAATTTTTTCAAACCCTTTCTTAGTGAGCACCTATGGCCCTAGAGGACGCTACATACCAAATTTCATTTCAATCCGTTCTGTAGTTTTTGATAAATCGTATTTTGCTTTTATATATATATAGATTTCGTAGGACTAAATAAAAATGTATAGACATATTACATACAAATAGCCGTGGGATCTCTACTCCATAGATATTTCAGTTACACTGAACATTCTCTCCAAAACTGCATTTTCAATACATTTTAAGTTACGAGTCATCTCCTTAGCTATACCGCACTTGCTACATAATAAGTCTTCAGAATGAAATCCCATTTCGCATCAATGCCCTTGTGACCTCCAGGATCCAATCAAAATTACTAGTCCACTTAAAAATGGTCGTGTTTTATAAATGACCTCCATCTTGAATTAGGTCAACTTCTACCCCATCCTTACACCAGTATGTTTGCTCTACTTCCATCAACGAGGCGTCACAATATCAGTTTACAATTTATCATATCTTGTCTTCCGGCATGACGTGGGTGCGACGTGGAGAGGGAATATTAAATCGAAGGAAACAGAATGACACATCAGCTTCTCGTTTCTTTCATATCTTAATATTAAATCAACAATGACGTGTTCTACTTTCAATTCTGAGGGAATGTGACTATGATATACAGAGTGATTCAGTAAAGCGTAGCGGGCTATGCAGATTCAGATTCTACATGCAAAAATAAGTCGAAAATGTAGTATACAATTTTTTCCGATTTCGGCTTAGTTTAGCCGTAATCCGCCATTTTGTTTTTTTACAAATACTCACTGTAACTCTAAAAATAGATAAGATATAAAGTTCAAATTTGGAATAAGCATTTTATATGTTACAATTAACAAGTATATTAAACACAAAGAATTTATTTTTATAATTCTTAAAATGGCGGCCGTTACAAATTTTTAACGTGGAATATCTTGAAAACCGTTAACTTTACAAAAAATGTACAAGAGACAAAATATTTTTATTTTTTAACGACAGACACAATGCTTTTTTTGTAGTTTCTGTAGGTCAAAGGATAACCGAGTTATCGACAAAAACCTAAAAACATAATTTCTTGGTAATTATTGTCTACAACAAGCAAAATTAGTCTAAATCATATTTTTTTTAAATTTAACAATTTTTTTTAATTGTAGCGGGCTATACAGATTCAGATTTTACATGCAAAAATAAATCGAAAATTTAGTATAACATTTTTTCGATTTCGGCTTAGAACAAGTAGAAATAAATAAATAAGCTTCTGGGTATCTTTTTATAACAAATGGAGATTAATTTTTGTATAACCGACCATTAACCGACCCCTTGTTCCAAAATGGGGGATTTAGAGGGTAATTCGAAAATCGTAAATACAAATCTCCCATCAAGTGATACCTCATTTTAAAGGGCTTGATAAATGAAGATGAATGGCCCAAATTAGAGGAACCTACCTTAACCCTATCGAAAATGGCGCTAGACAAATGTTAAATATTCTATGTTAACACAATTTTAATTACGTCACAAACACTATGTTCCAGTGGAAAGGCATAATGGTCCTTTGCACGTTTTTTAATAAAATCAAAGGGTCTTTTAAAATCTAGTACTAACCACATATTTACACAATTTGACATAAGCTTAAAAGGATGGAGTACACTTGCAGTTTCTAGATACATCAGATAATAGTCTTCTGCGTTAAAAGCACAACTACTGATAACAATCCAGTGTTATATCAATGGCCTGGGAATACCGGTTTGAGTATTTAATCTAAATTTAGAATTAAAGTGTTTACCTTCAGTACCGATGAAAGGTATTGTAACTTATCTAATTGAAAATCTGTGTCAATAACGTGTTTTCAACTTTGGCCGCCATTTTCGATAGGATTAAGGCAGAGTCCTCTTAATAGAAAACCTTTTTTTATTAATGGGTTTTCTTAAAATTTAACAAACTGTGATTTAGAGTTTAATGAAAATATTGCATTTTGTGGTTCAAAATTGAAAAGTTACCAAATAATTACAAAACGCACAACATAACAAATAAAGTTTCTTAAATATAAGTTTAAATATTAAATTGGTCTTCTTTCTAAGCACAGTCAAACAGTTTATATAGTACATACAGTTTATATACAGTTTACAGTTTGTATAGTTTTAGTAGTAGTTTTTATTTACACGCATGGTAAAGTAATCAACTAACTATATCTATAAATTAATATAACCTACTAAAAACTACAAATATTAAAGGTGAATGAACTTTAGGGATGGAATGGACGTTTATCAAAGAAAACAAGGAATGTGTGGGCTTTAGAGGGAGATAAATTGAAAGCGTGGGTTGTAAAACAGTGTGTTTTATTTCTCCGACAGTCTATTCAAGTTTTTTCCATCGATGGTCACCAGTTCCACCCCTTCACCACCACCTCCCTTTATATTTATTTGCTAGCGTGTTGTTAGTTGACTTGAGTTATATATGAACTAATTTGTTCACGCAGCTGAACCGCTGATTTGAGTTGAGCGAATTTTCAAAACTGAGTTTACATGTTTTATTTTTCAACTATTTGGGAAATCGGTTTACTAATGAAGGCACTAAATGGGTGCCTGCGTGTACGAATTATATTATTAGAATTTGTTTGCACTTAAGCCTCCAGCTTCGGCTCATGGCTTCGTCCATCTTAGTAGCTTTGCGAGTTTGCTCCTTGACCTTCGCTTCGCTCACAGCGTACAAACTCGGCCGTCGGCCTCGAAACAGAAGAGATGCCCTCACGGTAGAATTTCCCCACGTGAATTTGAACCGGGCACTTTAATGCTATTTAAGGTTTTTATAGATTTTGGGGGAACCAAGCACACTATAAGGTCGTGTAAAAAAGAAAATGTGCAGAATAATAACCTGCATTTATTTGTTTGGATAAAACCTTAAGAAAAAGCTTCATTCTAGTACGAAAAAACTAAAAAAAATATTTACTTCCGGTCAAAAAACGTGCTAAGGTGGTTGGATTATTTCGGCTAACAAACACGTTCGAGCGACGTAGACAACCAACGTGTCTACCAAATTTGGACTAAATTTTCTTAAAATGCGGCCGTTAGATTGCAAACACGTATTATACAGAGTGTTCATAAAGTCCCTTTAACTCCCTCATTATTTTTGTTACTGAAAATAAGTTAACAAAACTTTGTATATATCTTGTGACAAAAAACATTACACATTTTTTAACATATATGAACCTTTTTGATTTCGGGGGGGGGGGGGGCTTGAGGGAGGTAGAAGGGTTAAAAATGTCAAATATAAAGGTAGATCATGTAATACACCATT
>JAGFPH010001151.1:109521-124056 GCA_018207615.1 Philaenus spumarius
TTAAAATAGAAACAGAATTGCACAAACTACACCTTCGTACTAGTTCAACAATCAAAGTAATGGAAAATCAAAGTTCTGGAAAATGCTATTGTTATCATAACATCAAAGCAGGTTATTAATTTGTTGCTATTAGGAATAAGTAATTTGTATGTTATTTTCCAGAACTTTGATTGTACATTACTTTGAAACTAAGTAAGATATTAAGCTCTAGTTTTCGCCATTGTGTTTCTCTTTTAATAAGTTTTTCAATGGTGTATTACATGACCTACTTTATATTTGAAATTATTAGCTCCAATGATTGAGGGGTCTAATCCCCACAAAATCATAGAGAGACATGTCAAAATATATGCACTGTATTGCAACACAAAATATATAAAAGTTTTGTTGACTTATTTTCAGTAACAAAAAAATGAGGTGGTTAAAAGGGACTTTATGAACAGTCTGTATACATATTACATATATATACGGAAACTAGAATAACTCTATCAATAAATGTTTTTCAGTTTACTTTTGCAGTGTTATTTACCAAACTTGTTGTTGGGGCTTCAGTGTTTCTAATTATTTACATTCACCACAGTACTAATTGAACATCTGTATTTACAAATAGGGGAAACCCCTGTGTGCTACGTACGCCAACCCCGTTGGACCCTTCTATGTACATAATCATGTTATGTTTTCTTTATAACAAAGGTGTAGGATTAATAATAACCCCAAAGCTAAGATGGTAAATAATGTTAAATGTTCAAATCAAATTATTTCGTATATTTTATAACAGCAGTTATAATAAAGGTTAAAAGAATCAGCAAGGCTCAGTTCTACACTTTAAGAAAACTTAACCTGAAAGTTAGAAATACAAATAATTGCTTCACAGTTTGAAATCAGCAGTTAATGAAAATATCAGAGCAAGCAGCTGTTTTATCTGTTATTTTATTCAATTCTTTGCTTTGGTAATAAATGTAAATACATGTGTTGGTTCATCAGTCTAGGCCTAACCTAAGAATGTTTTCCGAATAAATTTACAAATACTGAAATAAAAAATGTTTTTATCAAAATTAATTATAGTCTATGTTACTCAGGGATAGTGTAGCTTTTTTATTAGTAAAACAATTTTTTTTTCAATCGGTTCAGTAGGTCCAGAGATTACCACCTACATACATACAAACAAACAAACAAATTTTACGTCTTTATAATATTAGTATTGTCATCAAGAAAATATGTTCTGAAAACCATGCGTGTCCTCATTTACTAATTCCTTAATAAGATCTGGGAGCTGTTAACAAAACATTAGGTAACGTATTTTAACAATACAACTCGTCCACCAATGATGATGAAATTATATAGGTAACAGAGAAGGCGATACTACATAACACATATTTATTCAAACATAATTAACAAGATTTAACTATTTTAAAAATGCCGCACTCATACACAGACCAAAGTACGTGAATGGAATACAACATGTAAATTTATTTCACTTGAAACAACATATTCTTTATTATCTGATAATTTTAGTCTCGTTATAAAATGAACTCTATTCACAGCATGTTAACCCAGGGACGTTTCCACCCTCGTAGAATTTGCATTTCTATTAGTCTATTCCGTAACACAATATCACCCCCTTCCGAAATATCCCCGCGTTATGGTCATAGGATAATTATTCTAAGCCAAAGGGTTCTCACAGATGGGTTTTGACGTAATCAGTGTTCTGCAGACGGCATTTCTATGAACAGATATAAAATGGTTAAGGACGTTAAATCATTCAAGACGTTAATGATAATAGACAAAGTGAATTTATTTACGTACTTTATCTTCCGTTTACTCAACCCACACCCCTACCTTCTTCTCTCTAAGGGAGTTGCAATGCAGTGTGTATTGAAAATTCCCCCAATACGGAGGTTGGCGTGCGAAGCACGCAATGCACTTTGTATTGAAAATTCTCCCAATACGGGGGTTGGCGTGCGAAGCAGGCAATGCATTGTTTCTTGATAATACTAACAATACGGGGGTTGGCGTGCGAAGCACGCAATGCACTTTGTATTGAAAATTCTCGTAACACGAAGGTTGGCGTGCGAAGCACGCAATGCATTGTTTATTGAAAATACTACGATACGGGGGTTGGCGTGCGAAGCAGGCAATGCACTGTGTATTGAAAATCATCCCAATACGGGGGTTGGCGTGCGAAGCACGCAATGCATTGTTTATTGAAAATACTAATAATATGGGGGTTGGCGTGCGAAGCACGCAATGTATTGTGTATTGGAAAGACTATTATTACGGGGGTTGGCGTGCGAAGCATGCAATGCATTATATATTGAAAATACTAACAATACGGGGGTTGGCGTGCAATGCACTGTGCGTCGGCCGCTTCTCATAGTGTCCAGTGTCAAGCTAACATGTGCGTCCTTAGCAGTGAACGTGAAAGATATGAAAGAAACGAGAAGCCTACCTGTCATTCTGTTTCCTTCGATTTAATATTCCTGCCCCGCGTTGCACCCACGTCATGCCGGAAGAAAGATGAAATTCTAAACTGATATTGCGACGCCTCGTAGATGAACACTAGTTTACCTGGAAAAATGTGCTGCACACACAAAATAATTCAATCTCACACCTGTGCTGATGCGAGCGAATTTTCCCAAAATTAAGTTAGCCTTAATGTGTTGGGGTTTCAACCAACTATCTATTGATCTATCACAAAGGCGCTGAATAGCTGTCTACGTGTACGAAATATATTAGTACAATTTGTTTACACCTCAGCCTCCAGCTCTGGTTTACGCGCTGCCGCCGAGAAGATTGTATACGTTTACATACTTGTATGTAATTCTAGTACGAAAAATCAGAAAACCTTGTTTCTTCCTGTTAAAAAACGTGCTGATGGTTGTTGGATATTTTTGGCTTACGAACTCGTCCGAGCGACTTAGTAAACCTACGTGTGTATGCAATTTGGACCAAATCGGACGTACAATACTGCCGTTAGAGTGCGAACACATATACACATATAAGATAAATAATTCGACCACGCAGTTGAACCGCATAAAAATTAAGTTTATGTTTTAGAATTCCAACCAACTATCTGGGAAATTGATCTACCACAAACTCGTTAAATAGCTGTCTGTGTGTACGAAATATGTTAGTACATAGGTATATATTAGTACATATATATATGTGGGAAATAGTTCTATTCACGACGGTGCTGAATAGCTGCAAAATGTTCCACATATTGGGAGTATCTTCAACACACAAAGCATTGCTTCCTTCGCACGCCAACCCCCGTATTTGGAGTATCTTCAATACACAATGCATTGCGTGCTTCGCACGCCAACCCCACGGTAGAAACCACCACATGGCTTTGAACCGGGTAGGCCTACTTCTATGGTATTTTAAGTTTTGATCGATTTTGGGGAAACCAAGCGAGCTATAAGGTCGCGTAAAAAAAAAAAAAAAAAGTGCAGAATAATATACTACATTTATATTTGTAGAAAAAACTCAAAAACGAATTCATTCTCGTAGGAAAAATCTCAAAAATAATTACTTCCGGTAAAAAAACGTGCTTGGGATTGTTGGATTTTTTGGCTAACGAACTCGTCCGAGCGATGTAGACTACCAACATGTGTACCAAATTTGAAACAAATCGGACTAGAGAGCGAGCACATATGAAAATTTATATATTATGTATTTAATGTATTTATATTTATTTATATGTATTTACACATGATGTTTAATGAGACCCCAAAACGTGTTCTGGGGACAATGATCGGTGCTCATTTGCTACTCCCGACCTTGGGTCTTACCATAAGGGCCACTGCAGTAGCTCATTTTTCTATGGAAATTCGCTAATAAAACTAATAAGCATCGTGAAAAATCACAGGCAGATTAATTAGATACACATCAGAAATACATAATTAAAAAAAAAATACAATTTAAAACAACATACTTTATCTAGGTCTATTGCTGACGGGGATTTTTAACTTGGTAAATGTGTACAATAAGGTTTATAAAACTGTAGGCCTATTTGTTAAAACTTTTGTATTTCATATACGGTATTATATATTTAAAGAAAGATAAAAATATTATATTTCAATTGCTTTTTAATTTGTATTGATGGAACAAATGATTTAGAAGTTTTATTATAGTAAAGAAATTAATAATCGAATATGTTTATATCTAATACGAATGTTTCTGAAGTTAATCGAATAGATAAGTATAATATATTCTTTAAATTTGTATTAACGAATATATATTGATAATAAAAGGTTGTATTTATATACAGTTATAACCTCAAAGCAAATCTTATAACGTATTATAGCAAACACATTAGTAATTTAACTGATATTAAAAAAAAACTAACTTCACAAGAAATTATAATGATTGAAGTTTCAAACATAACCCCAAAGTAAAAGCTACGCTGGGCTTTGTTTATATATTACAAATGTTGGGCGAAAACAAATAAATGTCATATTATGTGTTAATCACGTACGTACGTCATTGCAATAGCTCATATTTCTTATTTAAATCAGCTTATAAGTACAAAATTCACCATCAAATCTTTTAAAAATTGTTCCTTTCTAAACATTGTTTAAAACACGACTTGTCAACCAAGTTCGTCTCTGCAAATGGCGAAACTCACCGCGCTGTACAATTACACAGACTTCAACGTTGTTATTGTTCGGACCGGGACTGAGTATTGTTGGATTGTAATTGTGTAATTTAGCTTTGTTTCCATTCTTTCGTCTACGTTTTATGCTTTTCGTAATTTTATTTCGTCGGTACGTACGATACATGAACAATGTTTTAGTTAGTTTAGCTGTGTGCCTTGTTCTTTAGTTAGTTATGCTGTTTACGTGCTATGTATCGTTTTATTTTTAAGGTCGGTTTGTAACAATTCCAATAAAGTTTGGGAGTCTGTTTTGACTAATAGAATTGATTTTGATGTACAATATCTATATATTATATATAAAAGCCAAATCCACTGACTCATTGATCACGATTTCTCAAAAACTACTGAACGGATTTGAACGAAATTTGGTATGTAGCTTCCTCTAGAGCCATAGGTGCTCGCTAAGAAAGGTTTTCAAAAAATTCGAAATTTTAGGAGGAAGGTCAAAGTTACTAAATCACGATTTCTCTAGAACTACTAAACGGATTGGAATGACATTTGGTATGTACCTTCCTCTAGGGCCATAGGTGCTGGATAAGATAGGGTTTAGAAAAAAAAAATCGAAATTTTATGGAGGGTTTGGGAGGGGGTCAAAATTACTAAAAAAAAAACACCCAACGGATTGGAATGAAATTTGGTATGTAGCTTCCTCTAGAGGGCCCTGGGTGCTCGCTAAGAAAGAGTATAAAAAAATTCGAAATTTTAGGAGGGTTTGGGTGGTCAAAGTTACTAGATCACGATTTCTCTAAAACTACTGAACGGATTGGAATGAAATTTGGTATGTACCTTCCTCTAGAGCCGTAGGTGCTCGCTAAGAAAGAGTTTTTCAAAAAATCGAAATATTAGGGGGGTTTGGGGGTGTCAAAATTACTAAACATCCCCATATTTAACTTTGATTTGTCTTTCCGTGCAAAGTCGGATCGGGCCAGCTAGTGTATTTATACAATTAAAGTTAACTAATAGTTAATAATAAGTTGGTTCACGCAGCTGAACCATTGACACGAGTTGAGCAAATTTAAAAAATTTAGTTTATATGTTTTAGAGTTTTAAACAACTATTTGTTAAACTTATCTATTCACGAAGGGTCTGAATATCTGCCTATGTGTATGACATATATTAGTAGAATTCGTTAGCACATAAGCCTCCAGCTGAAACTCACGCACTCCTTCGTCCCCCCACAACGGAAAACTAGCAGAGTTTGAACTCCGATCCTTGCGGTCTTGGGTTATGGACTGCTTCACTTCGCTCGCGGCGTACAAACTTGATCAGAAGATGCCCTTCCAGGTAAAAAATAACCCACGTGTACCGAGTATTTAATGGTATTTTACGTTTTGATCAATTTTGGGGTAAGCAAGCGAGCTATGTGATCATGTAAAAAAAAATATGCACAATAAAATCCTACATTTATTTGGTTAGACAACACTCTAAAAAAGTTTCATTCTCGTAAGAAAAATAAAAAAAATAGAAACTTCCTGTCAAAAAACGTGATTCTGGTTGATGGATTTTTTTCGCTAACGAACTCGTCCAAGTGGCATGGACAATTAACATGTGTACCAAATTTGGACCAAAATCTGACTTAAAATGCGGCCGCTAGAGTGCGAACACAATATCCTGTACACAAGCCTATACAAGGTGATCAACTCAAGATGGCCACCATTGGGATCTCGGAAACTATAAAAGTTACAACAAACTTTAAAAAGGGGGACCTTCCCTACTTTTCCCTTGCATTAAAAATACAATATTGAAATTTCCAAAAACTCCGCCATTTTTCCAATATGGCGGCCAACTTAATTTTTTCAAATGAAAACTCAAATTACTGTTAAAAACCCGCTAACGCAACCACTGTGTATTGTGTAAGAATTTCAGTACGTTTTTTGTATAAAATAAAGTATTTGTGAAATTGCAACAGTTTTTTAATATTATATTGTACAAAATATTGCACTTTGCGCTCCTAGCGGTTAAACGGTTAACTTTATCCGAAAAACACCAAGAATAAAAACGTCTTAAAATTGCACTTTAAATCCAAATCCACCATACAAATTAGGGGTTTCCATTATAAATTTCAAAGTTGACCGCCATACTGGAAAATGGCGGAAATTTAGAAATATTTTAACTACACATTTTTTAATTTCTTATAAAACAAGGAAAGGTCCCCCATTTAAAGTTTGCTGTAAAATTAATACTTTCTGAGATCCCAGTTTTGGCCCAATTAAAATAAACAGTACCAGAAAGTGGTAGGCTACATACTTTCTCACAAACATATTTAAATTATTAAACGGATTAACAGTGACTTCATTATTTTAGGAGGGGTAGAAGAGGCGATTTTAAACTAGCAGATTAACTAATAAATATTATTATTATTAGCTAGAGATAAAACTATTCGATCGAACAGACATTTTGTAAAAAACACTTTTTTGGACTCAGAGGGTCCCAAAACGGATATTTCCACAAAAATCTCAACATTCATTTTATTTGTAATTACTAAACTTTCTTTATACTATAGTATTATAGTGAGAAAGTAAAAATTACATAAAATATAAATTGTTTGAGAGGCTGTATCTCATAAACGGTTGGGTTTAGAAAAAAATACAAAAGAAACAAAATGTTTTACATTTGTGTCCGCAATCGAAGTTCAACATAAAAAATAGGGGTTTCCGTTTGAAAAAATTAAGTGGGCCGCCATGTAGGAAAAATGGCGGAGTTTTTGGAAATTTTAATATTGTATTTTTAATGCGAGGGAAAAAGTAGGGAAAGTCACCCGTTTAAAGTTTGTTGTGACTTTTATAGTTTCCCAATGGTGGCCATCTTGAGTTGATCACTCTGTATATAATTTCTGATGACAACCCAAAACGTCTTCTGGGGACCATGTTCGGTGCTCATTTACTACTCCCGACCTTATTCCTTACCGTAAGTGTCACTGCAATAGCTAATTTTCCTACGGAAATTCGCTAATTAATGGGGCAAAAGCAAAGTGGTATAAGTCATTTATACAAATTTTCATGACAGAAAAACCTTCCGGGAGACATAGCAGATAGGGTTCAGACCATACATTAAGTACTGCTATCAATACGATATTTTTGCTTGTATAAACCCGTATAATTCCGGTATTTCAAATGTGTTTACAAAATACTCAAACACTATGATACAACAGAATGTAGGACAGTTGTGTAAAGTTGTTTTAAATAACATGTATCACAAATTGTTATACAAATTTAGTGGTACTATCCGTACAACTTTTAAAATCTAGTTACTATAAATAAGAAACACTTCCAAATTACATAAACAACAACTGTACTAGTTCTGAAACTTTGCTGAGCTAATATATATTTACAATAAATACAAGTTTGAAAGGAATAAATAAACAGATAGTTTTAACCTCATTGAAAGTTTATTGGGTGAAAACACTTCAACACTCTCAAATGAAACAAAGTTGGAACTTCTGTTTGGGTTTAAGTCAAAAGCAACAATTGCCATTGTCGCAAGGCCGTAGCTAGGAAAACTTTTTGGGTGGGGGGGGGGGGGTCAGGTCAGGACCGGGGATTTGAATCTAAACAAGTTTAACCCGTTCACTGCCAAGGACGCACTTGTGAGCTTGACACTGAACACTATGAGAAGCGGTCGACGCACAGTGCATTGCAAGCCAACTCCATATATTGGGAGTATTTTCAATACACAATGCATTGCGTGTTTCGCACGCCAACCCTCGTATTGGGAGAATTTACATTACACAGAACATTGCGTGCTTCGCACGCCAACCCCGTATTGGCATTTTAAATACACAATACATTGCGTGCTTCGCACGCCAACCCACGTAAACCCCCGTATTGCCTGTAAATGCATTGCGTGTTTGTTAGAGTAAAGTATTTTATTCTAACAAAGATTTAATTTCTACTCTTAAGATTTACTCTCTAAGATTTACTCAAGAAAATTTAAATATCATTATGCATGCAATGCACAATGATGCAAAATATGCTGCTTTATCCTCTGTTGTGTTGTCTATTTTATAATTGAATTTGCACTTTTTAAACCTGGTATTAATTTTTACTAATAAAAACACCCCATAACCTCCCCCCTGGCTACGGCCTTGAACCTCACTGAAAGTTTACTTGGATGAAAACAGTTCAACACTCTCAAATGAAACAAAGTTTGATCTTCTGTTTGGGTTTAAGTCAAAAACAACAATTGCCAGTGTCGTTCTTATAACTGTAATAATTTCCTTTATAGGATGTTACTTTATGTATGGAATTATAATATACTATCACTAAATGGTAATTATACGTTTTCTAGTTGGTGCTCATTAAGATATTAATCTATATAAATAAAAATTAAATGTTTGTTCAAAATCTTAAATATCCAAAGTCCTTCACCAATTGTTTAAAAATTTTGACATAATGTTTCATTTGAATACACTCGTGTCTTTATATGAATATATTTTTTTTAAACCGCCATTGTTAGAAGTAAAAACAACACAAACTATCACTATTAGGTAGTACAAAATATTTTACTTCAATTGGAGCGCCATACTAAATAATAAATAAATATGTTTTTTGTTGATACAGTAATCAGCTGTTTGCTCCAATATTTTCATTAGCAGCTGATATCAAACTTTGAATCAATACTTATTTGTATTTCTAACTTTTAGATTATGTTTTTATTAGACCTGAGTCTTGCTGGTTCTTTTAACGTTTATTATAACTGCTGTTATAAAATATCCAAAGTAATTTGATTTGGACATTTAACATTATTTACCATCTTAGCTTTGGAGTTACTATTTATCCTACACCGTTATTATAAAGAAATAATAACACAATTATGTGTATCGAAGGTTTCAAAGGGATTGGCGTGCGGAGCACGCAGGGTTCTCCCCTAGTTTAAAGTAATTCGACCACGTAGCCGAACCGCTGACGTGAGTTGAGCAAATTTTCAAAATTAACTTTATAGGCCTATGTTTTAGGGTTTCAACCAACAATTAGGGAAATAGGTTTATTCACGACGGTGCTGAATAGCTGCAAAATCGTTCGCACGCCATTCCGCATATTTTGATTATCTTCAATACACAAAACATTGCGTGCTTCGCACTCCAACATCCGTATTTGGAGTATCTTCAATACACAAACCATTGCGTGCTCCGCACGCCAACTCCACGGTAGAATCCACCACATGGCTTTGAACCGAGTTACTTCTACGGTATTTTACGTTTTGATCGATTTTTGGGGAACCAAGCGAGCTATAAGGTCGCGTAAAAAACAAAATGTGCAAAATAACATCCTACAGTTATATTTGTAGGAAAAACTCAAAAACAAATTCATTATCGTAAGAAAAATCTCAAAAAATAGTTACTTCCGGTCAAAAAACGTTCTTTTTGCACATTTTGTTTGCCTACACAACTTTAAGTTGAATTTAAGTTGAAGTGAAACTCATCAGTCAAACTGAACCTATTTGGTCAAAGGTTCCATGATTTGGGCAGGCATACCTTCCGATTCTTCTACACCTAAAAAAGAAACTAATAATAATTAATGAAGATATTGAAAATAACTTATAAAAGAAAGAAAACGGTTGTGTTTGAAATGAAGCTGACCTCCATCTTAATTGTCAGTTCAGTAAGCTAACATGTTACTAAAAAGCTAAAGCTTAGAAATAATTCCATCCGTATATTTGTTTAATGTTTACTTAAGATCTCTAAAATAACCTGTACAATTAATATTCCAGCTATTATCAACAAAGTTTTCAGAAATTTATGTACGAAAGCTTAATAGCTGTATTAGCTTTTGTGTGAGAAAGAGGTCAACAGTAGTTTCATTTGTGTAATCACATCATCATATTTTCGCCACTTGTTATCAAACAAGTAAACCTACAAAAAATGCGTCCGCATGAGTTTATTGACAAAACTAATTTAAAACTATACGTAGTTTTTAAAGACAATCTTGTAAAGGCAAAGCTCCTCTGAAAATAAGACGTATATAAACCCTCACTTTGCTCATGCTTGTAAGCATAAAGCTGCCGAACAAGCTGTATTTGCAAAAGCGGTAGTCCCTTATTAAGGAAGCATTTGCAAAGAATATGTCGTTAGTGGTGACGGCACAAGGATAAACTCCCTAATGAGATCCTGATGGAGTAAAGGGAAGCAAAGAAGGTAAACACACAAAGTACGTAGAAATACAGGTTGTCTAGGAAGCTATGTCTCGTGCAAGGTAAACTTGAATTCCTAATTGGAACGCGGAAAAGAAGAAAGACATGAAGAACACTGTTTAGCTGAGGGAAAATGCAATTTTTACTTTCTCCCCCCTATACGTAGTGTGTGGAAAAAGTATTGTTTTCATCCAAATTTTCGAATTTGAATTTTAGTGGAATCATCTGTGTTGGGTCTCCCTGAACCCAAAAATATTTTTATTGGAATTATTTGTTTTGGTGCTCCCTGAACCCCCAAAAAATGTTTTTTTTTTTATGATGTCTGTCGGTTTGTCTGTGTTTATGTTAGGATGTGTACAGAGCTGGAGACCATACCAACGGTTCATTTTATGATGAAATTTGGTATGTAGGTGTAGTTCTGAAATCTCTCCAGGTATTTTTAAAATTTTTGATGTTTAAGTAATTTTAACCAACCCCCCATGGACAAAAAAACGAGAAAAATCTCAATTTCTCAAAAACGACTTCAACGATTTTGATAAAATTTTGCTTATTTGTAGCCCTTTCTAAAAATTCTAGTTTAGGTAATACTAATAATAATAACTGATTTTTGGGGGTTTTTGTACAAAAAGGAAATTATTTTTCAAAATTTTCCAAAACCTTTTTTCGTGCATCTATACAGGCCCAATTGACGTGTTTTTTGCAAATTTGTTCGAAATCGGTCGAATAATTTTCTCACTATATAGTAATAATAATAATATTTATTAGTTAATCTCTTACTTTAATAAATCACCTCTCCTACCACACCTATAATTATGAAGTCACAGTGAATCTGTTTAATAATTTAAATAATGTTTGTGAGAAAGTATGTGCTAGTTCCTGGTACCGTTTATTAACTTTCTCTTCAGGTGTCTACGGAAAGATATTGCTGTTCTTGAAATTGCAATTGAGATAAGTACTGACTCTGTATATATGGAAGAATATCGATTTCACTTTAACGCTCTAGCAAATTTAAGTCAAAACATGAGGAAGTTAGGACGATGTTATTTTTATATTAACCCTCCGTTTTTACACGTCCTTAAAGCTCGTTTGGTTTCCCCAAAATCGATTAAAACGTAAAATACAATAGTTAAAAATCCATGATGGGGTTTACCGTCGGTCAGCTTCTGTTACGGGGCGGACGGTCGAAATACTGCGATCGAAGCAAAGCAGTACTAAATTCAAGGCCGCAAGGTCGAGGCGCTAAGTAGCAAAGCGAATTTTCCGCTGCGAGCGGAACGAAACACCGCATGAGGTTTAGGTTTAAACAAATCTAGACAGTCGGACAGTACTTAAATAATTCGACCACGCAGCTGAACCGCTGACGTGAGTTGAGTAAACTTCCAAAATTAAGTTTATAGGCCTATGTTTTAGGGTTTCCACCAACAATTTGGGAAATAGGTCTATTCACGACGGTGCTGAATAGCTGCAAAATGGTTCACACGCCATTCCCCATATTAGGAGTATCTTCAATACATTGCGTTCTTCGCACGCCATTCCGAATATTGGGAGTACCTCCAACACACAAAACATTGCGTGATTCGCACGCCAACCCCCGTATTGGGAGTATCTTCAATACACAATGCATTGCGTGCTTCGCACGACAACCACACGGTAGAATCCGCCACATGGCTTTGAACCAGGTATTTCTATGGTATTTTACGTTTTGATCGATTTTGGGGGAACCAAGCGAGCTATACGTCGCGTAAAAAACAAAATGTGCAGAATAACATCCTACATTTATATTTGTAGAAAAAACTCAAAAACAAATTCATTCTCGTAGGAAAAATCTCAAACAATTTAGTTATTTCCGGTTAAAAAACGTGCTTCCGATTTTTGTATTTTTTTGGCTTACAAACTCGTCCGACCGACGTAGACAACCAACATGTGTACCAAATTTGAACCAAATCGGACTTAAAATGCGAGCACTAGTGTGCGAACACATATGTACATACATATTATATATATGTATGATTTTAATGACAACCCAAAACGTGTTCTGGGGACCATGATCGGTGTACATTTGCTTCTCCTGACCTTGGGTCTTACCATAAGGGGCACTGCAATAGCTCATTTTTCCCATGGAAATTCGCTAATAATTGCTCGGAAATTGTTTGATATTTTTCGTACTAAAGTGAAACTTTTTGTAAAATTTTATATTCAAAATTAAATATAAGAGATTATTCTGAATATTTTTTTACGTGAGCCCGTCTGTTTCCCAAAAACTCGATCAAAACGTAAAATACCATAAAAGTACGCGGTTCAAATCCTCGTGGACCTTCTGGTCCGAGCCTGCATAGTCGAAGTTTTAGAGAGTCGACGCTGGAGGTTGTGGTGTAAACAAATCTACTAATACATTTCGTACATGGAGGCAGCTTTTCAGCGCCTTCTTTAGTTGTCCAATTTACTACATAGTCTGTTGAAAACCTAAAACAAAACAAATAAACTAAATTTTGGAAATTCGATCAAATCGCGTCAGCGGTTCTGCTTCGTGATCGAATTGTTAGCGAATTTCCATAGGAAAAATGAGCTATTGCAGTGGCCCTTATGGTAAGACTCATGGTCGGGAGTAGCAAATGAGCACCGATCATGGTCTTCAGAACACGTTTTGGGGTGTCATTAAAAATCATGTATATATGTGTTCGCACTCTAGCGGCCGCATTTTAAGTCCGATTTGGTCAAAAAATCCAACAATCGGAAGGACGTTTTTTGACCGGAAGTAACTATTGTTTGGGATTTTCCTACGAGAATGAATTTGTTTTTGAGTATTTTCTACAAATATAAATGTAGGATATTATTCTGCACGTTTTGTTTTTTACTCTACCTTTTATAGCTCTTTTGGTTCCCCCGAAATCGTAAAATACCTTCGAAGTACTCGGTTCAAAGCCACGTGTCGGATTCTACCGTGGGGTTGGCGTGCGAAGCACGCAATGCATTGTGTATTGAAGATACTCCCAATACGGGGGTTGGCGTGCGAATCACGGAATGTTTTGTGTGTTGGAGGTACTCCCAATATTCGGAATGGCGTGCGAAGAACGCAATGCATAGTGTTTTGAAGATAATCCCAATATGCTTATTTGCGTGCGAATCATTTTGCAGCTATTCAGCACCGTCGTGAATAGACCTATTTCCCAAATTGTTGGTTGAAACCCTAAATCATAGGCCTATAAAATCAATTTTCCAAATTTGCTCAACTCACGTTAGTGGTTCAGCTGCGTGGTCTAATTATTTTCATCTGTTAGTTCCAAGAATGTACAGTTTATCACGGTGCGCACAGTAATTAATTGGCTTAAACCGCCATCTTCCTACCCTCGCAAAACTTTGTTTCCGACTGGGAAATAAATCGACACTCTCGAGATAACGCAGTTCGACTTTCAAATGATCACGATTTAACGTAGGTTTAAAAACAGCAATTTATAAAGAGTTTCCAAAGTAATTCAAAGCCGGGTAACTTCGGAGTAACAATCGCGCTGAACTATCTGCAGACTATGACTGGGCGTCTCGCTGCCGTGCGTTTCCTAATGGTTCCATAAATCTTGCAAAACATTCCCGCCAACAGATTCTGAAGGAGTTCACGACTTTAGCGTTATTAAGGGAAATGTGCCAGGACCACTTAAACGTATCGATGTGTAGTAAGAATAGGTGCAGTGACCAGCGTTTGTAGTTTTGTTATTTTTCTAAACGCATACTAGTTTACAGTAGACTAAATACGTAGA
>JAGFPH010001151.1:124066-139445 GCA_018207615.1 Philaenus spumarius
TTATTTTTCTAAACGCATACTAGTTTACAGTAGACTAAATACGTAGAAAGAAAACTATTGGCTCATTAATTGTAATTTTGAACTCGACGTGGTACGGTACCAGAAACTGGCACATATTTAAATTATTAAAGAGATTCACTGCTAAGGACGGACGTGTGAGCTTAAGAACACTATAAGAAGCGGACGAAGCACAGTGCATTGCACGCCAACCCCCGTATTGGAAATATTTTCAATACACAATTCATTGCATGCTTCGCATGCCAACCCCCGTATTGGAAGTATTTTCAGTACACGGTGCATTGCGTGCTTCGCACGCCAACTCCCGTGTTGGGAGAATTTTCAATACACGGAGCAATGAGTGCTTCGTACTCCAACCCACGTGTTGGAGTATTTTCAATACACAGTGCATTGCGTGCTTCGCACGCCAACCCCCGTGTTGGGTGAATTTCCAATACACGGAGCATTGAGTGCTTCGCACGCCAACCCACGTATTGGGAGTATTTTCAATACACCGTGCATTGCGTGCTTCGCACGCCAACCCCCTTGTTAGGAGTATTTTCAATAGACAGTACATTGAGTGCTGCGCACGCCGACCCCGTATTAGAAGTTTTTTCATGTAACCCCAACTATGGCTTCATAATTAATTGTATTTAAGTAGGGAGATGGGATAGTACATTAAAGTTGGAGAGTAACTAATAAATATTGTTATTATTATTTAGAGAGAAAACCTTTAAATCGATTTCGAACGAATTTGCACCAAACACGTCAATTAGGCCTTTATAGATGCACGAAAAAAGGTTTTGAAAATTTTGAAAACCAACCCCCTTTTTGGCCTAAACAATTCCAAAAATCGGTTATTATTACTATTATTAGCTAAACGAGAATTTTTAGAAAGATGAGGTTTTTTGCATATTAAGGACTACAAATAAGCCAAATTTTATGAAAATCATCAGAGTGATTTTTTTATAAGAAAATATAAACTATTTCTTCGAGTTTTTTTTCCAAAAAGGAGGTTGTTTAAAAAAAAAAAAAAAAATGTTCGAGCATCTTCGCAGGCCTAATTGACTTGTTTGATGCAAATTCGTTCGAAATCGATCGAATAGTTTTCTCTCTAGCTTTGTGTACATACAGTCATACATGCAGACATACAGACATACAGACAGACATTTTGTAAAAAAAATCACTTTCTTGAATCAGGGAGTCCCAAAACGGATATTTCCACAAAATTATCAACATCGATTTTTTTTTGCGATCACTATACTTTCTCTACACTATAGTGTAGTGAGAAAGTAAAATTATCAATATGTTTCTGAATTTGCTCCTGCCTAAAAATACCAGATGTTATAGTAATGTAGGGCTTTTATATTCCGTTAATATGACCACCTTCAGCACCCGAAAAGAACTACATTCGACCACTAAATATGGGTTATCTCCGTTATTTATGACTCAATTATTGAAAACCATATATCGTTGGATTTGTCGTAAAACGGTCTAAAAATGTGTCGTCTTTACATTTTTTAAGTGTAAAGTTCTATAGGCGCAATTTTTGTTTAAAGGAAAAAGTCTGTAACAATAAATTTTAACTTTAAAGTTATTTTAATAACGTTTTATAAGGAGTTATTATTTGGGTACTATGTTAAATTTATAGGAAATTTGATGCTATTTTAAATGTTATTACTTTCCATGTCATAACTACATTAGTGTGGTTCTTATCGTCAAACTAATAGTACCAAGTCGTGTAATTTGAAAAAATCACAAAATACGCCATGATAGCCAAACGGTTAATGACAGGTCAGATAAGGGCTTGTATACATTTTTTTGTTCCTTTTGATAAATATAATCAACTGTTAAAATTAATGCAGTCAGTAGTGACTCATCCTGTATATAGTACACTTGTGTATATAGCAGAGTATATGTTTAACTTGGTAATACCTATGAAATGGACATTGTGCTTCCTCATTTCATAAATCGCCGTAGAAGTTTAGGTCTGTTCTTAAGCACACATTGATTTTTTTTTTTTTTCGTAAAATGTGTAGATTTCTAGATATTTAACTTTAAAAATGTTTAACTGCCACCATTTTGAAACATATAGTTCCAGGAAAACAAATTATTTAAGTAAAATGTTCTCTATTTAGATGAATATTCATACCCAGCTTCATGATTCTATCTTAAACAGTTTCCGAGATATTTGTAAATATCACATACAGACGGACAGACAGAAAACAGAGCGAAATAGGACACACGTATATTGTATTATTTGCTTGTTTTTAGCTGACAAATAATCCCGTAAAGATTCAGTCAGTCTAAGCTGGATACAATGAATTTTGCAGTAAACTGTTTATAAATGACCCGACTGTTCACAGCGTATCTAAAATTTTGTATTTGAAATTTAAAGTAGAAATGAGAGAATCATAGATATAAAATATCTTCAAGAAAGCTTTGCTCCCTAAAACACTTAATTTTGACGGAACAATTCTGTACGTAAAAGGATAACGTCAGTCTTAGACCTGATAAACGTCCCACTTTAATCAGCTGTTATATTTCACGGGAAAGTCAATCCGAACTTTTAGATTCGATAATGCTTTTCGGTTTCATTGAGGCAATCAATAAGGCTTTCCGAAGTAATTTCAGACGGTAGCTTTAGAGTGGGAGCAATCAACTAACTGTAGATGTCGAACGCGTGTATAACCTCAGGTTATAGGGAAATTTAATCGATGAATACGTTTATTTAGTAAGAACCCGTGAAAAATCACAGGCTCTTTGATTAGGTACACATCAGAAATACAACATTTAAAAACATACTTTTGAAGAACAGCAGACTGTATCTAGGCCTACCTAACTATTTTTATCTAGCCTATCTACACTAGATTCCACGTTCACCGTGCAGTACAGGTCTTACGAGAGAATAGAAATGCTACTACCATTACAGGGAACACCTCTACTATTGTCAATCGGATTGCTTCAACTGACTGAGCGTTGCATGGGAGTTGATGTTTTTTAGTTGGCTATTATCGCTGAGACTGTCGTTTGAATAACATGGCTTATAGGGGCTCTGTACTGCACGGTGAACGTGGAATCGGGTGTAGCTGAGGGGGATTTTTTAACTCGGTAAGGATTACAAACTGTATGCCTATTTGTAAAAATCTTTTATTTACACGTTATTATATATATTTAAATAAAAATACAATTATTATCTTTTAATTCCACCTTATTTCATATTGAAAAATCAAATGGTTTAAAAGTTATTAATATTATAGTGAAGAAATTAATAATCGAATATGTTTATTTGTTATACGAATGTTTGATGTACGAATTTTTCCGAAGCTAAACGAATGGGTAGCTCTTCTTTAAATTTGTAGAAACGAATGTATTGATGAAATAGGTTGTATTTATATACAGTTTATAACCTCAAAACAAATATAATAATGTGTTATAGCATTCATTAGTTCTATACCTCATTTTTCAAAATCAACTTCACTAGAAATTATAACGATTAAAGTTGAAACATAACCAAAAAGAATAGTTTACGCTGGGTTTGGTTTAATGATCACAGATGATAGATGAAATCAGCTGTTATATTATATGTTACTCACGTAAGTAGGGATTGACGTACACTCGCTTGTATAGGAGTTGGTATTATATTATTTATTCCTTAATCATCGCGAAGTTAAAAACTGTTTGGGACTAAGCGACATTAAGTAATCAACATGAATGTACTCAAAGGAGGAGGAAAGAAAACAGAAAGTAAAATAAAAGTGGAAAATAAAGAGAAAAGTATGACACTAACCTGCTGGCTTAGGTAATGAATAACAAATAAAGGCCTATGTAAAACTAGCTGGCCAAATCCGGTTTTGCACGGATAGACAAATCAAAGTTAAATGGATATTAACAAAAAATATATTATATCAATAAATATATTACACTTTGTATTTCTTATGGGAATTTTTACTAACTTTCACCTCCCAAACCCCCTAAAGTTTCGAATTTTTTAAAAGCTTTCTTAGAGAGCACCTATGGCCCTAGATGAAGCTACTTACCAAATTTCATTCCAATCCGTTTGGTGGTTTTTTTTAGTAACTTTGACCCCCCCCCCCCCCCCCCCCTTAACATTAAACATTTTTTGAAACCCTTTCTTATCAGCACCTACGGCCCTAGAGGAAGCTACGTACCATATTTCATTCCAATCCGTTTGGGTAGTTTTGGAGAAATCGTGATTTAGTAACTTTTAGTAACTTTGACCCAAACCCCCCCCCTAAAATTTTGATTTTTTTTTACCCTTTCTTAATGACACCTATGGTCCTAGAGAAAGCTACATACCAAATTTCGTTTCAATCCGTTCAGTAGTTTTTGAGAAATCGTGATCAGTGAGTCAGTGGATTTGGCTTTTATATATACAGATTTATATATAGATTACTAATATTGCAATTAAAATAAAATTGTTGCTTGAGATATTCACTATCACAATCTAAATGTTAACGCCCCCTTCTTTGTTCACCAACCCCTGCAGAGTCTCTTGGCGAAGCGAATTCTAACAGATTATTCTATACTCTGATAGTGTTACTGAAACTACGTCTGATTAGGACAGAGGTACTTGGATCGGGACAGGGTGGAGTGTGTAGCAGTGATATGGATTGTGGCACATGTGAAGTAGCACCAGAGTTTTCATTAGTACAGAGGCACTTGGATCGGGACAGGGTGGAGTGTGTAGCAGTGATATGGATTGTGGCACATGTGAAGTAGCACCAGAGTTTTGATTAGGACAGAGGCACTTGGATCGGGACAGGGTGGAGTGTGTAGCAGTGATATGGCTTGTGGCACATGTGAAGTAGCACCAGAGTTTTGATTAGGACAGAGGCACTTGGATCGGGACAGGGTGGAGTGTGTAGCAGTGATATGGATTGTGGCACATGTGAAGTAGCACCAGAGTTTTGATTAGGACAGAGGCACTTGGATCGGGACAGGGTGGAGTGTGTAGCAGTGATATGGATTGTGACACATGTGAAGTAGCACCAGAGTTTTGTTTAGTACAGAGGCACTTGGATTGCGACAGGGTGCAGTGTGTAGCAGTGATATGGATTGTGGCACATGTGAAGTAGCACCAGAGTTTTGATTAGTACAGAGGCACTTGGATATGGGTAAAACGGTGACAGTAGTAGTGACATGAATCCTAATACCTGCGCACTATTGCCGTAGTTTTTGTGTGAATAATAGGACTTTGTCTATATAATAAAGGGATTACTGAATTGTAAAGCTATTTTTATTTATACTTCGAACTTTTGTCAGCGACAAACTTGTAAGCTATTAAAAGGTAATATTTAGATGGTTATTAGTTTTACATATGATTAAAGCACATAATATAACTAGCTGACCCGTACGGCGTTGCCCGTGGTGGTTGATATTTTCTGTCTTTTTAATTGTATTCTTGTTAAGTGTTCAGTCAGTGAGTGGTATTTGTCTTTTATATATCTATACATAATTAATTTGCTAGGGGTTATTTTGTGAGTAGAACTCCTCCTAGAGTTTTTAACCGATTTTGATGTTTTTGGTGTCATTTTACAGAGCTCACTCTGAAGTTGTACTTCCCTTAAAATGAGCTCAATGTATGTTAAGGGCTTCGCCCCAGTGGCCCTCAAATTTGCCATGTTAATCTTATGGAAGGTCAATCTTAAGGAAGAAGAAGAAAGATTTCTTTTGATTTTATCAGGGGCACAAAAAACAGCTGTTCGTATGAAAAGCTTAAAACAGCTGATTTTGATCAACAGCTGATTTTGATCAACAACTGATTTGGATCAAAAACTGATTATAATTTTAGGTTAGGTAAATCAAGCAATAGCGAAGCATTGCCCGGTCCACTAGTAGATCTTAAATAATAAATACACTATTGTCATAATAATAAAAGATATAAAAATATGATTTTAGTAACTTTGATCCCCCCAAACCCCTCCTAAAATTTCGAAATTTTTCATACCATTTCTTAATGAGCACCTATGGCCCTAGAGGAAGCTACATACCAAATTTCATTCCAATCTGTTCTGTAATTTTGGAGAAATTGTAATTTAGTAATTTTTACCACCCAAACCTCCTAAAATTTCAATTTTTTAAAACCATTTTTTACTGAACGCTTATGGCCCTAGAGGAAGCTACATACCAAATTTCATTTGAATCCGTTCGGTTGTTTTGAAGAAATCGTTTTTTAATAACTTTGATCCCCCCCCCAAAACCCCATAAAATTTCTAATTTTTCTAGCCCTTTCTTATTGAGCAGCTATGGCACTAGAGAAAGCTACATACCAAATTTCATTTCAATGCGTTCGGTAATTTTTGAGAAATCGCGATGAGTGAGTCAGTGAGTGAGTGAGTGAGTGAGTGTGTGGTATTTCGCTTTTATATATATAGATATAGTAATTTATTGTCATTTTAAAGAAGCTCGCAAAATGCTATCCCTACAACTATACTTTCTAATCGTTAAAAGTTGAATTCAAATCGGATGTTCAGTTAAATAAAACAAACCTAAAAACCTTTTATAATCTGCCATAACTACCAACTGTATGAAAATAAAAACTAAAGACTTCACCGTACAGTGCTTGAGTTGTTGAAAGCGCTGCGATATTTAGCTGTGTAAACTTCCCTGTTCACTTAATCTTATGCAACCTATTTAACGGTCGAGTTAACTTTATTATCAGCGTTAAGAACAAACAATCAGTGTTTATGAGATAGTTTATAGCGCAATTAATTTCTTTATCAGCATTCAACTTTATGAGGATGCATAGTTTGGAAACTAAATTAGTAAATTTTATGTTCGAAATAATTTTTGTGCGATGTTAGTTTTGTATTTGAAAAAGATTCGCTCACTTCCAGTGTAGTATGCATCGGTCCAAGGGTCGGTGGGTTAAAATACCGACAATTTAAACTATTCAAATTACAAACTCAGCAGATGACGTTCATTGTTGGTAAAAAAAATTCATGGAACCAAATTTTAATAAAAACATTGTATTATAAATCCTGCTTCTTGTTCACAATGTTAAATTAATAATTCTAACATTACCTTGTATTTGCGATCTAGGCGTCCTGTATATTGACGACCGCGGTTTCGACCTTGCTGGGAGATTTACGAGTCTTCTTAATACATACTAAGTTACACATACATTTACACGCACATATACATTACACTTACCATTGAATTTGAATTTGAAGAATATGTATGTGTAAATTACCAATTCAGGTCGTAACCGCGGTCGCCAATATACAGGACGCCTAGATCGCAAATGCAAGGTAATATTATAATTATTAGCGAATTTCCATAGGAAAAATGAGCTATTGCAGTGGTCCTTATGTTGGGCATACCAAATGAGCACCGATCATGGTCCCCAGAATACGTTTTGGGGTGTAATTAAAAATCATACATATATAAGTGGTTTTCGCTCTCTAGCGACCGCATTTTAAGTCCAATTTGGTTCAAATTTGGTACACATATTGGTTGTTTACGTCGCTCGGACGAGTTCGTTAGCCAAAAAAATCCAACAATCGAAAGCACGTTTTTTGACCAGAAGTAACTATTTTTTTAGGTTTTTCCTACGAGAATAAATGTGTTTTTGAGTTTTTTCTACAAATATAAATGTAGGATGTTATTCTGCACATTTTGTTTTTTTACGCGACCTTATAGCTCGCTTGGTTCCCTCAAAATCGATCAAAACGTAAAATACTATAGAAGTTCCTGGTTCAAAGCCATGTGGTGGATTCTACCGCGTGATTGGCGTGGGAAGCACGCAATGCATTGTGTATTGAAGATAATTCCAATATGCGGAATGGCATGCAAAGCACGCAATGCATTGTGTATTGAAGATACTCAGAATACGGGGGTTGACGTGCGAAGCACGCAATGTATTCTGTATTGAATATACTCCCAATAAGGGAGTTGGCGTGCGAAGCACGCAATGTTTTGTGTATTGAAGATATTCCCAATATGCGGAATGGCATGCAAAGCACGCAATGCTTTGTGTATTGAAGATACTCCCAATATGCGGAATGGCGTGCGAACCATTTTGCAGGTATTCAGCACCGTCGTGAATAGACATGTTTCACAAATTGTTGGTTGAAACCTAAAACATAGGCCTATAAACTTAATTTTTGAAATTTGCTGAACTCACGTCAGCGGTTCAGTTGCGTGGTCAAACTATTATTAAAAACCTTTTGTGTTTTAATGGGTGTAAAGCAACGAATTCATAATGGGTTTGAATACAAACAACAATAAAGACATATCCTATTATTGTTATTTTTAAAACGAAAGCAAATTTGTTTTTACTATTAAAACTATGGTAAGGGTTAGGCGATTGCTGCAAAATTTCTGTATTATACGTTTAATATTTAAAAAAAAATATTACGTGAAAATTCAAAATGGCGCGAATGAGTAATTAGGGACTTTCGAGTGTCTATGTGTACTTGACAAACGTTTGAGGAAAATGTAAATGGAACCGGGAATACAACCCTTGACCTTTGCTCCTGACTTTCTCTACTTCATGCGTAACTGATAAGCACCACTTTTACTTTCTCACTGTACTATAGTATAGAGAAAGTATAGTGATCGCAAAAAAATCAATGGTTAGATTTTTGTGGAATTATCCGTTTTGGGACCCCCTGAGTCCAAAAAGTGGTTTTAAAAAAATGTCTGTCTGTAGGCCTATGTATACAAAGCTAGAGAGAAAAAGTCTATCGATTTCGAACAAATTTGCAATAAACATGTCAATTAGACCTGTATAAATGCACGATAAAAGGTTTTGAATAATTTTGAAAAACAACCCCCTTTTTGGACAAAAACCTCCAAAAAATCTGTTATTTTTTTATAAAAAAACGGCTCTAATGATTTTGATAAAATTTGGCTTATTTGTATCCTTTAATGTACCATACCATAGGCAAAAAACTGCATCTTTCTAAAAATTCTCGTTTAGCTAATAATTATAACTGATTTTTTGTGATTTTTTGGCCGTAAAGAGGGTTGTTTTTAAAAAAATTTCAATTTTTTTTCGTGCATATATACCGGCCTAATTGATGTGTTTGGTGGAAATTTGTTCGAAATCGATCAAATAGTCTTCTCTCTTGATAATAATAATAATAATATTTATGAGTTAATCTCCTACTTTAATAAATCACCTCTCCTGCCACACCTACAACTATGAAGTCACAGTGAATCTGTTTAATAATTTAAATATGTTTGTGAGAAAGTATGTGCCAGTTCCTGGTACCGTTTATTCGTGTACTGGTACTACAGCAGTACCTCTCTCATTTTGTTCCTGGTATTTGTTGTGATAGCACTCAGTTTTGCCTTTTCACAAATCAATCGCTTACATGAAGACACTGTTGAAATGATTTCTTTTTTACAGATAAGCTTCAAGAAATCTCTCACAAGCAGTACGTTTATTCAATGAATCGTCGTAATATCATTTTCCATTACTTTGAAACGAAGCAAGATTGTAAGCTCTAGTTTGCTCTATTCTGTTTCTCTTTTAATAAGTTTTTCAATTGTGAGTTACAATGATCTACCTTTAAATTTGAAATTGTTAATCCCCCTAAAGCCCTTCAAAATCATACAGGGTCAGATATGTCAAAAATGTGTCCTGTTATGCAACATAAGATATATACAAAGTTTTGTTAACTTATTTTCAGTAACAAAAATAATGATGGGGCTTAAAGGGACTTTATAAACACTCTGTATACGTTAGTAAATGAAAACCGTAAGAAAGTATTTTTGTGTTTTGCTATAAGCATTTCTTTATTATGTAATCTAATATATATATATATAAGCGAAATACCACTCACTCACTCACTCACTCACTCACTCACTCATCAAAATTTCTCAAAAACTACCGAACGGATTGAAATGAAATTTGGTATGTAGCTTCCTCTAGGGCTATAAGTGTTCACTAAAAAAAGGTTTTAAAAAATTGGAAATTTTAGGGGAGTTTGGGGCGAAAAATTACTAAATCACGATTTCTCAAAAATTACCGAACAGGTTGGAATGACATTTGGTATGTAGCTTCCTCTAGGGCCATAGGTGTTCACTAAGAAAGGGTATGAAAAATTTCGAAATTTTAGGTGGGGTTTGGGGGGATTAAAGTTACTAATATCATAATTTCAGATCTTTTATTATTATGACAATAGTGCTTTTATTATTTAAAATGTATAAATATATAAGGCAAATACCACTCACTGACTGAACACTTAAAAAGAATACAATTACGTTAAAAAGACTGAAAATACCAACCACCACGGGCAACGCCGTACGGGTCAGCTAGTATGTGTATATCTATGCGTGTGTGTTTGTGCCATGTGTGAGTGTGTACGTATGAGTATATGCAGTTATGTATGAGTGTATGGGTGTTATGGTTAAGTCAATAAATTGAGACATAAATTGTAATTTATAGTTGAATGCTTATTTTGAGTTTTACTGAATCGTTTAATTACTTAGCAGTACGTATATTAAGTGATTTAACTGCTAAACAAATCTAAAATCTCAGTTTTTTTAAGTGAAAACCTCTATAGGCGCACCGCGTCCAACAAATTTTGCGGGCCGGATTTTACCGTCACGTATTTTACGTAACGCTCTATTCCGTCACGCTATACTATAATATATAGTACACATGTGTATATAGCAGAGTATATAGTTTACTTGGTAATAGATCTGAAATGGACCTTGTGCTTCCTCATTTCACAACTTGTTTTAAAATCGTTTACTTGGCAACACCTCTGAAATGGACACTGTGCTTCCTCATTTTTGTAAGTTGTGTTAAAAAATTTTAAATAACATATAGAAGATTGATTGTCTACATTCATGCCAGTTTTCACTTCTGTCGGAAGTCCCCCGACTGCCGTGTTTACTATAGTGTAGAGAAAGTATAGTGATAGCAAACAAAAATCGATGTTGAGGTTTTTGTGGAAATATTCGTTTTGGGACCCCCTGAGTCCAAAAAAGTGGTTTTTACAAAATGTCTGTCTGTAGGCCTATGTATACAAGGCTAGAGAGAAAATTATTCTATCGATTTCGAACAAATTTGCATCAAACATGTCGATGACACCTGTTTAAATGCACGATAAATGGTTTTCAATTATTTTGAAAAACAACCCTCGTTTTGGTTAAAAACCCCCAAAAAACCTGTTATTTTTTTTTTAAAAAAAACGGCTCTTACGATTTTGATAAAATTTCTCTTATGTGTAGCCCTTAATAAACCATTCCATATTAAAAAACCCGCATCTTTCTAAAAATTCTTGTTTAGCTACTAATAATAATAACTGATTTGGGGTTTTTTTTTTACCAAAAAGGAGGTTGTTTTTCAAAAATTTTCAAAACCTTTTTCGTGCATCTAGGCTATATATTCCTAATTGGGACTTGTTTGGTGCAAATTTGTTCGTAATCGATAGAATTGTTTTCTAGCTATTACTAATAATATTTATTAGTTAATCTTCTACTTTAATATCTTCCCTCTCCTACTTTAAGACAATTATGAAGTCACAGTGAATCTGTTTAATAATTTAAGTATGTTTGTGAGAAAGTATGTGCCAGTTTCTGGTACCGTTTATTTTTTATTATTTTGTGTTATGCAATGTCAAAACGGGCAAAAGTCCTAGGAGGTTGCATTATTTTCATTCTTAGAAGTATAAATTTTGCCTTTTACTCAAATTTATAAAAAATATTTTACCTATCTAAGTTTATATTTTTAATTATTTGTGTCATTTCTGTATATGTTATTGTTTATTTATGCTATTTTATATTTACTCAAAAGAATTAATAAATGTTCACCCACCAAGCCCGAGTTCTGGTGTTTATTAGTACGAACGAACTACCTAGTGTAGGCTAATTGCATCACCGTTGGATTTCAAAGCCAATGTTTTATGAATTAATTTTGATTGTGGGCCGACTTTGATCATACCGACTTTACACTGAATAACCAACGTTCCACAAAGCAATCCCCCTTTGAAAAACGACCCCTGTCACCTTTGTATAGGAAATTTGGACCTCTGTGTAATTAACTTTACCTAAATAATTAATTTATATAAGAGTGAAACTGGCTCTAGTGCACTCAATTCAGTTTTTTCGTACTCGGCATAATTTATAAAAAATACTAATTAAAAACAACAAATTTTACCTAGGCGTATGTAGCTATGATAATGGCTTTTTAACTGGTAAATGTGTGTACAATTATGTAGATTACAAAACGGTAGGATAATTTGTCAAACTTTGTATTTATATACATTATTATATATCAAAATAAAGGTATAAACATTGTCTTTTAATTGTTTTTTTTTCATATTGATATATCTAATGGTTTAGAAGTTATTAATATCATAAAGAAAAACGTTTATTTTATTTACTAGTAAAGTACCCCTGAAAAATCACAGGCTGATTGATTAGATACACATCAGAAATATATCATATTTAAAAACATACTAGTTAAGAACAAGAGACTTAATTTACACTGGATTCCACGTTCACCGTGCAGTACAGAGCGCCCATAAGCTACGTTATCCTTACGACAGTCTCAACGATAGTAGCCAACTAAAAAACATCAACTCCCATGCAACGCTCAGTCAGTTGAAGCAACCCGCATGACAGTAAACGTGATGTTCGTTGTAATGGTAGTAGCAAGTCTATTCTCTCGTAATTCCTGTACTGCACAGTGAAAGTGGAATCGAGTGTAGGACTTCCTAACTATGCTGAGGGGGGTTTTTAACGCGGTAAGGATTACAAACTGTAAGCCTTTTTGTTAAAATTTTGTATTTGTACGTTATTATACATATCTATATATAAAAAAGCGAAATACCACTCACTCACTCACTCGAAATTTTATGGGGGTTTGGGGGATCAAAGTTATTAAAAAGCGATTTCTTCAAAACTACCGAACGAATTGGAATGAAATTTGGTATGTAGCTTCCTCTAGGGGCATAGGTGCTCACAAAGAAAGGGTATGAACAATTTCGAAATTTAATTGTTTTTTAACTTCCCACTAAGAAAATTGAAAATTTTCTAAAATCGGGAAGTTATTGGTTTCACCCCATTTTTCGAAAATCGAGTATTCATCAGATCTCGACGTTTTGAGGTCCTAGGAATCTTCCCTGACCACTCCCGAGAGGGTGTCACCCTGTCTGTGTGTGTGTGAGGGTGTGTGTGTGTGTGTGTGTGTGTGTGTGTGTGTGTATGTATGTAAGTATGTGACCCACTTATAACTTTTGAACGGCTTAACCAATTGGATCCTACCAAACGACGTTCTAAAGAGTTCTATCAAACTTAGATATCCTGAAAATTTCAACTAATTCGGACCGGTATGTTCTGAGAAATTTCGAAAAAACTATGAAATACAATTTTTTCAAATCAGGTTTTTTTAGAATAACTTTTAATCGGCTTTACCGATCAATTCCAAAATCTAATCAGTTTTTAACCTTGAAAAGCGACGTCGATCGCTACCAGTCCGGTCAAAATCGGTTAATTCGTTCGTGAGATATCGTTAACGAAAGAAAATAAAAAAAAGTGTTTTTCCTCAATTTCTCCGAAACTTTTCATCTGAAAAATTTTTGTTGTTGACTCTTTCAATGGTCTTAAAAAACTGCATCGATTGCCGCAAATCGCATACAAATCGGTTGATTCATTCAAAAGTTATGGCAGTTCAAAATTTCCAAAAATAGTGTTTGTTGTAATTAAACTTAGCGGGAAGTTACATGGATGGCCTTTAGGGTCAACCGTTTTCCAAATTTTTATTTTTTTATTTTATTTTTATATTGATATATCAAATGATTTAGAAGTTATTATTATCACAAAGAAGAAATTAAATCTAATACTCGATTAAGTTTAGCAGACACGCAATATTGACGTTCAATTTAAACGGCAAATTTCTGGAGATATGAAGCAATATTGCTAAGACGTCAATATTCCGATAGATTGCTAATACCAGAGCAGCAACTATTCCAGGCTCGCGGCATGTTGTGCGTCAATTTATCTTTGAATATTTTGTACAATATGTAAAGTATTTTTGATCAAATATAGAGGTGCTTGGGAATGAAAGATCTGGGCGTTCAGTGCGTAGTTTGAGTATAAATTTAGTGCAAAAATTCCTTAAAAATGTTTTTTAGAAATATTTGAGGTTTTAGTATCTCTCTATCCATGTTTCCTGTCTGTATTTATTGCACTCTTTCCGCCCTCCCTTTCTATCTCTCACCACTTCCCTGATTATCACTTTCTCTCTCCTTCTCTATACAGGGTGTCCTGAAAGTACAGTGACAGACATCAGAAAATGGTTCTAAGGGTCAAAATAAAGAGAAAAGCACGAATACAATTTTTCCCAAAACTCTTCGTTTTCCAGACATCCGCATTTTGTTTGTTTTCCTGATTAATTCATATCCAAGGAACGGTATGATCTATTGAGTTCAACCTTGGCCAAGTTTAACCAAACAATTATCTATTTATATAAAAAAATAAACGATTATATCCAGTTAAACGTTTCAAAATGGCGGCTTTATTTTATTTACTATGTCTATCTCCTTCTCTCTATATTATACCCAACACATCTCTCCCCTTTATATCTTTACCAAAATTATTCAATGCTAATTTCTCTAACTCTATATCCACCCCTATACATATCCCCCTAGCTCTCTCTGTCCAATACATTCATTTATTTTGCTTCCATCTCTAATTCTATCTCCTTCTCTATGTATATTGTATACCCCTCTCTCCCCTCCTTGCCCCACTAACTCTCTCCTCGCCTGACTATGTCTTTGCTTAGATGGAACCAAACCAGTGTATTCAGCTCATTCTACATTAAATACTCCTATACGAACTGTTTTGTGGAGTGAAATTTGTAATCATCACCATTCAAAGCTGGTTCACCCAGATTCCTCGGAAAATTTACATTTCTGTTCCCAAGCAAAGTCCCCGATTGCTGCACTTCTGAAATATTCACGTGGTATAGTTATATAAGACAATTAGCCTAAGCCAAAGGATTCTCACCAACCGAGTGGCTTAGGCGAAATTAATTCTATATGCAGAACGAATTAGTATTCACAGACGCATTTGCAATTGCTACCAAGGGTTTGCCGAATATAGATTAGATGGTATTATACTAACGCACCTCTTCTTTCCCCCCGCAATCTCTTTTCTTCCTTTCCTTATAATATCTTCTCCACTCCAACTTTCTCCTACTCTCTTTTTGCTATTTCTTATTAGAGTGCTTGAAGACAATGCTCTCCGACAAACAAATTATCTAAATTGGTAAACATTAGAGAGTTAACTAACCTCAAAGAAGAAAGTAATAATAAGCAACGTGGCCTTAAGAAAATCAATTAAATCAGCACTTCTAAAACCAACCACAGCAGTACTAAAACCAACCACAGCAGTTCTA
>JAGFPH010001151.1:139455-153439 GCA_018207615.1 Philaenus spumarius
ACAGCAGTACTAAAACCAACCACAGCAGTTCTAAAACCAACCACAGCTGTTCTAAAACCAACCACAGCTGTTCTAAAACCAACCACAATTGTTCTAAAACCAACAACAGCTGTTCTAAAACCAACCACAGAAGTTCTAAAAATAACCACAGCAGTTCTATAACAAACCACAGCAGTTCTAAAACGAACAACAGTTGTTCTAAAACCAACCACAGCTGTACTAAAACCAACCACAACAGTTAAAAAACCAACCACAGCTGTTATAAAACCAACCACATCTGTCCTAAATCCAACTACAGCTGTTAATTACAGTACTGTATATCTTGATGATTACCATAGATCGGAGTTTATAGTTTACCATATACTATTTCAATTTAAACGTTTTGAAAAAATTAATTATAAAACACATTTTTACTAAAGGGAGCTGATAGTTTGGCCAATTTAAAAGAAATTGATTTTTTATCGAATTTCCATAGGAAAGCTATTGCAGTAACCCTTATGGTGAGGTCTAAGGTCGGAAGTAGTAAATGGGCACCAATCATGGTCCCCAGAACATGTTTTGGGGCGTGATTAAAAATTGAATACGTAAGTAGGCCTATACAGTATATGAGTTCGCAATCTAACGGCCTTATTTTAAGTCCGATCTAGTCTAAATTTTGTACACTCGTTGTTTGCCCAAGTCGTTCGAACGAGTTCGTTATTAAAAATAATTCAACAATTGGACGCATAAGATTTCGACGGGTTTTTAAGATGTTTTGTACTAGAATGGAACTTATTGGGGTTTTATCTAACTGAACAAATAAATGCAGGATATTATGCTGCACGTTTATTTTTTTACACGACCTTGTAGCTAGCTTGTTTCCCCCAAAATTGATCAAAAAGTAAAATACCATACAAAATTACTAGGTTCAAATCCACTGGTATGATTTCACCATCGGAGCATCTTTTGATCCTAGTCCGAAGGTCGAGTTTGTGCGTTGCGAGCGAAGCAGTCCTTATCCCGAGGCCACAAGGTCGAGCTGAAAACTGGAAAAGTGAGTTTTTCCGCTGCGAGTGGAACGAAGCAGCTCGTGAGTTGAAGCTGGTGGGTTAAGTGCAAACAAATTCTAATAATATATTTTGTACTCGCAGGCAGCTGCTCAGCGCCTACGCTAGTAGATCGATTTCCCAAATTTGTTATTTCGAACAATAAAACTGGATTTGCTTAACTTACGTAAGCGGTTCAGCTGCGTGATCGAATTATTAGCGAATTTCCATATTGAAAATGAGCTATTGCAGAGACCCTTATGGTCAGACCCAAGGTCGGGAGTAGCAAATGAGCACCGATCATGGACCCCAGAACACGTTTTTGGGTGTCAATAAAAATCATATATATATTTATATATTTGTTCGCACTCTAGCGGCCGTATTTTAAGTCCGATTCGGTTCAAAAATTTGGTACACATGTTGGTTGTCTACGTCGCTCGGACAAGTTTGTTAGCCAAACAAATCCAACAGTCGGAAGCACGTTTTTGGACCGGAAGTAACTATTTTTTTAGATTTTTCCCTCGAGAATGCATTTGTTTTTGAGTTGTTTCTACAAATATAAATGTAGGATGTTATATTTTGTTTTTTACGCGACCTTAAAGCTCGCTTGGTTCCCTCAAAATCGTTCAAAACGTAAAATACCATATAAGAACCCGGTTCAAAGCCATGTGGTGGATTCTACCGTGGGGTTGGCGTGCGAAGCACGGAATGCATTGTGTATTGAAGATACTCCCAATATTAGGGTTGGCGTGCGAAGCACGCAATGCTTGTTTATTGAATATACTTCCAGTATGCGAAATGGCGTGCGAACCATTTTGCAGCTATTCAGCACCGTCGTGAATAGACCTATTTCCCAAATTGTTGGTTGAAACTCTAAAACATAGGCCTATAATCTTAATTTTGGAAATTTGTTAAACTCACGTCAGCGGTTCAGCTGCGTGGTCGAATTATTTATTATATGTTGCAACCTCAATGAATTGTAAACGTTTAAAACAACCTGATATTTGTAAATTGTCCAGTAGTGAATGTGTAATGTTTTGAAATAAACAACCTTGCAAAGTTTACCTACAGTGTTTTGGTTCTGCGATAAAAGTTCCCGTATGAAACTGAAATACTTTAAAGCAATCAATTCAACTCGGTGTATTTCGAGTTTAGAAAGTAACGCTGTTGGAAGGTCTTTGTGAGTTATACAATTTGGTCGAACTGAAAGTCGATATCTCAAATGTCAAAGTAAAATCAAACGGTGGCATTTGCCACAGAGGAAGTTAGCTTTAATATAAACTGCTGCCTGTCTTTAATCAATACAGTTCAATATACTGTATATAGTCAGAGGAGGATAATTTCCGAATATATTCATACTTATTAGGGAATTTCCGTAGGAAAGATGACCTATTGCAGTGAGTCTTATGGTGAGACGTAATGTCAGGAGTAGTGAATAAGCACCGATCATTGTCAGCAAAAAAAAAAAAAAAGTTTTGTTGTGCCATTAATAATTGTATAATATCCAACAATTGACGACAACAACTGTGTATGTATATTGTATGAATGAATTAATTTTCAGTATTCAGGTCGCTAATTGATTAAAATAAAGTTTCTTGCATTTTTTCCGTCAAATTACCTCTATTTTGTATTTGTGACGCGTTTCGGGACTGTTATACCAACTTCAGACACGATATTACTCAAGAGAGGTCATCAAACATTAAAATTAATTGTGCAAAACACACATAACAAATTAAAAGTAGGTTTTGGTGTACAACTTCTGGCTAACGGACGGCAACTCGGAAGGTGTACACTAAAACGTAATTTACATGATTGTGTTATGCCAGTTTTGTGTAATTAATTTTAATGTTTAACTGCTTCGGTTGAGTAATTTATTGTGTCTGAAGATGGGATAACAGTCCCGAAAAGCGTCACAAATACAGAAAAAGAAGTCACTCGGTGGAAACAAGGTAAGGAACTTCATATATATACATATATAGCCTTTTGTATGTATATACGTGCTCGAACTCTAATGGCCGCCTTTTACGTGTTTAATTAAAAATCATATATAGATATATGCATAAATGTGTTCGCTTTCTAGTGGCCGCATTTTAAGTCCGATTTGGTCCAAATTTGGTACACATGTTGGTTGTCTACGTCGCTTGGACGAGTTCGTTAGCCAAGAAAATCCAACAATCGGAAGCACGTTTTTCGACCGGTAGTAACTAGTTTTTGAGATTTTTGCGACGAGAATGAATTGGTTTTTGAGTGTTTTCTACAACTATAAATGTAGGATGTTATTCTACACATTTTGTTTTTTTACGGGACCTTGTAGCTTGCTTGGTTTTCCCAAAATCGATCAAAACGTAAAATACCTTAGAAGTACATAGTTCAAAGCCATGTGGTGGACTCTACCGTGGGGTTGGCGTGCGAAGCACGATATGCATTGCGTATTGAAGATACTTCCAAAACGGGGGTTGGCGTGCGAAGCACGCAATGCTTTGTGTATTGAAGATATTCCCAATATTTTGCGGAGTGGCGTGCGAACCATTTTGCAGCTATTCAGCACCGTCGTGAATATTCTTATTTCCCAAATTGTTGGTTGAAACAGTAAAACATAGCCCTATAAACTTAATTTTCTAAATTTCGTGAACTCACGCTAGCGGTTCGGCTGCGTGGTCGAATTATTGTCTTTCAAAATGCCCTGAAACACGTTTTGAGTTTTTTTAAATAAACGCGAGTTTGTTAGAATTTGTTTGAAGGCTCTAAATCAAAATTGTTTTAACAAAAGTTCAGTGAAAATAAGGAATCATTATATTAGAAAGATTATAGAGAAAATACCTTTAATGCACTATCTTTATTTTGTACGTTTCAAAATATCCTCAACATAATAACGTCTCTTTATCTCGTGGCTTTTAACAAAAGCTTTTCACTCAATCCCCGCTATTTACACTGTTATAACGTTCAAGAGAAGGATTTTATATTATAAAATTCCGGAGATGTAAGTTTATTTCTCATATCCCTTAACCCTAAGGACATGCTACAATCTTCAACATAATAGGACGAACTCCGTTTTAGTCTTTATACTTGAAAACATCTCGTGTACATACAATATTGGTCATGTAATGCCAGTTTGAACTCTTGATGTTATCTTTATGATTTTTTATTTCATTTCTTTTACAGTATTTTTATCATACAGAGATTTTATAACATAGATTAGATGGGTTTGATTTTTACTAGGTTAATTAACCTAACATTAATAAAACGCCTAACCTTATCGAGAATATAGTATAATGTCACTTTTATTAAAACATAAACTAATAAACGATGGGCTACCAGAAACCGGCACATACTTTTTTACAAACATATTTAAATTATTAAACAGATTCACTGCTAAGGACGCACATGATGAGAAGTGGCCGATGCACAATGCATTGCATGCCAATCCGCATATTGGGAATATTATAAATACACAGTGCATTGCGTGCTTCGCACGCCAACAACCGTATGTAACCCCAACCGTGACTTAATAATGGTATTAAAGTAGGAGATGGGATAGTAAATTAAAGTAGGAGAGTAAATAATAAATATTTTTATTATTATTAACTAAAGTGAAAAATATTCGATCGATATCGAACAAATTTGCACCAAACACGTCAATTAGGCCTGTATAGATGCAAGAAAAAAGGTTTTGAAACATTTTGAAAAACAACTTCCTTTATGGCCAGAAACCGCCAAAAATCTGTTATTATTATCATTATTAACTAAACGAGACTTTTTGAATAGATGTGGTTTTTTGCATATGGTAGTGTACATTAAAGGCTACAGATAAGCGAAATTTTATCAAAATTGTTATAGCCTTTTTTTTCAATAACTGATTTTTTGGGGGTTTATTTGCCAAAAAGGTGGTTGTTTAAAAAAAAATCAAACCCGTTTTTCATGCATCTACGCAGGCCTACTTGACATGTCTGGTCCAAATTTGTGTGAAATCGATGGAATAATTTTCGCTTTAGCTTTGTATACATACAGACAGGCATTTTGTAAAACCACTTTTTTGGACTCATTGGGTCGCAAAACGGATATTTCTACAAAAATCTCAACATCGATTTTTTTGCGATCACTGTACTTTCTCTATACTATAGTATAGTTAGAAAGTAAATAGTATTGTAACTCAAAAATATAATTAGTTTAGCCTAATACAGCCCCATATGACGCAGCTTAATAAAACTGTAACTTAATCAAATCGTAATCTAACTCAACATTACGCTACGATAACCGGTTGTATCCCCATTTATTATAATTTATTCAAAACTATGGGTTCTGCCCCTGCTCGCTTCGCTCGCCAAATAATTCGGTGACATACGGTGATGCCTATGCAAACCACAAAATCCAATACTTTGTTAATTATTTTTACATTTTGTAATAAGAATTTTTATGTAAATGATTAATTAGGACAGAGGCACTTGGATTTAAGTTTCGTGATAGGGGTAGCTGTGACGAGAACATATTGTAAGATATAGATCGAAATAGACACTCAACATCCCCAACATTTGTCCACAAAATTATTAACTTTGTCCATAATTTAAAATTTTGTCAAAGGAATTTAAACAATATTTTCGGAATAAAAAGTAGCCTAAAATATTCTCTGAAAAGTCCTCTACATGTTAATGAAAGTTCCGTTAACCTTTTTTTCCTCTATACACTCAAATACTATTCAACCAATTGCATTCAATATTTCACAGTTTACCCATAATAATACTGGGAGTGTTTCAGACATTACAATTGCAACAGTGTTTGTGGTTGAAATGGGGTTGCTACCCCTATACAATACATGTAAATTGAACAACTTCCTACGACCTACAAAGCTAAAATTACGTAATATTAATCTTAGGTGATATGAAAAATAGTTTTCAATTCAATTACTTAGTCAAAGATATGAAATGGGATAACTAACCTTAAAATTAAGCAATAATTAATTCATACTATAATTTTTTTATATGGTCATAAATTACTCGAAAGATTTAACAGTTAACAAATATTATTACCAGGATTATATAGAAAATACTAGATAACCCGTACGACGTTGCCCATGGTGGTTGGTATTTTCAGTCTTTTTAACGTAATTGTATTCTTTTTAAGTGTTCAGTCAGTGAGTGGTATTTGGCTTATATATATATATATATATATATATATATATATATATATATATACCTTAAATAATAAAAACACTATTGTCATAATAATAAAAGATCTGAAATTATGAGTTTAGTAACTTTGATCCCCCCAAACCCCTCCTAAAATTTAGAAATTTTTCATACCCTTTCTTAGTGAGTACCTATTGCCCCTAGAGGAAGCTACATACCAAATTTCATTCCAATCCGTTTGGTAGTTTTGAAGAAATCGTGATTTAATAACTTTGATCCCCAAACCCCCCCTAAAATTTCGAATTTTTTTAAACCCTTTCTTAGCAAGCACCTATGGCCCTAGAGGAAGCTACATACCAAATTTCATTCCAATCCGTTCGGTAATTTTGGTGAAATCGTGATATAGTCATTTTTACCCCCCAATCCCCCTCAAATTTCCAATTCTTTAAACCCTTTTTTAGTGAACACTTATGGCCCTAGAGGAAGCTACATACCAAATTTCATTCCAATCCGTTCGGTAGTTTTGAAGAAATCGTGATTTAATAACTTTGATCAGCCAAACCCCCCTAAAATTTCGAATTTTTTGAAACCCTTTCTTAGTGAGCACCTATGGTCCTAGAGGAAGCTACATACCAAATTTCATTTCAATCCGTTCGGTAGTTTTTGACAATCGTGATGAGTGAGTGAGTGAGTGAGTGGTGTTTCGCTTTTATATATATAGATGGTCACTACAATAAAATATACCTTTAACTACCTTCATTCAAGCAGTGCAGCAAACATTATGTGACATTATTGTTTATGAAGAATCATAAACTGATTCTAAATCTGATGCTATGGTAATGAATGTATAGAAACATGTATTGCTAAGATTTCTATCCGAATCGGCGGTTTTATCTGTTATAGGGCTTGGAGTGAGCCATAGTATTTTCATCAATTTACGCTTTGAAATTAAAATTCAAAAACTCCTTTCTTAGTGTGTGTCTCGTAAGCGTATACCTTTAAGTTTTTGTATTTGTATCTTAACGTAGTTTTTGCTCTTCGTTAATTCTATGCCAGTCAGTTATTCAGGACACAGGGTGAATCAGACCACCCGTGTCCAATGTATAATGATTGAACCAAACGAACTACGGCTTTCCTTTTAGTTTGAACTCCCCTATTTCTACCCTAGAGAATTCCGTAAAAATGTTTTCAAATCTCAAAAATGCCCCAAAAGTGCTTTTTTGGGGATAGTTTTTGAAAAATTTTCAAACATAAAGGAAGGTCGAGTATTACCTCATTTTTAAAATTCTCTGTTCACTGATCATTATGGAAAAAGTTTAAACTTACTGCGTATGTACAGGATGTTCCAAAACGTCCAAAAAGTAGTGTTTTGCAATTAGTTGTATTGTTGCCACATAACATAGCCTACGTAAACCAAATTTTGATCCTAGATTCATGAGAAGGTACCCTTTCCGAAAATGTGCTTAGCTCCCTTACTCAACATTTTTCAAATTTAAAAAAATACATATAATTTTGAAAAAAAAAAACAGATTAGTTTCAAAAACTTCAAATAGTAACGTTGTCGTGAAACACATCGTTGAAAAAGACTTTAAAAAACAAACATGTTGTATTTAAAGTTTGGCTTTATCTTTAACCGATTCAAAATTGCGCCTGGGAAACTTATTTTGGGTACGGTTGGTTGATTCACCCGGTGTATTATACTGTAGATTATTATAATTTATACACACACATTATGACGATGATGTTTTGATCAGACTGCTGAAATGTAGTACAAAATAAAATGGGGTTGTTTTATTTTAAAAAACGTCGGTGGTTGAACATACTGTGAGGCTTCGAACAAATTTAATTTCATAAGATATTAAGCTATTAATAATTGTACTCACGGGTATAGCAGGAGAGGCAACTTCACTGATTGTTCAAGACAAGTGTATAACTTTACCTTGAATGAATTATTCATATTGCGTTTGTTCGAATTGTGTTACATGAACACAAATTAAGTCGTGCGTTTGTCTGCGCATGAGTAAACTCGTGTTAGTTGTAGGTATTGAACTAAATAAAGTATTTAATGTTTTATTTATATTCTAAGCTGTTGTAGTAATCAACAATATTTAAAACAAATTAATATATAACTTTATTAGCGAAATAGGCAATTTACCTACCTTCTTTATTGTGTTTAAAGAATTTATTAAACGAAATAGCCTACTTGTCGATAACGAATTTCCATAGGAGAGATGAGCTATTGCATTTGCAGTGACCCTTATGGGAAGACCCAAGGTCAAGAGTAGCAAATGAGCACCGATTATGGTCCCCAGAACACGTTTTAAGGTGTCATTAAAAATCATATATATTTATGTATGTATGCATATATATGTTCGCATTCTAGTGGCCGCATTTTAAGTCGGATTTGGTCGAAATTTGGTTCACATTTTGGTTGTCTATGTCGCTTGAACGAGTTTGTTAGCCAAAAAATCCAACAACCGAAAGCACATTTTTTGACCGGAAGTAAAAATTTTTTTAGATTTTTCCTACGACGATGAATTGTTTTTAGAGTTTTTTCTACAAATATGAATGTAGGACGTTATTCTGCAGATTTTGTTTTTTTACGCGACCATATAGCTCGCTTGGTTCCCCCAAAATCGATCAAAACGTAAAATGCCATAAAAGTACCCGGTTCAAAGCCATGTGGTGGATTCTACCGCGGGGTTAACGTGCGAAGCACGCTATGCTTTGTGTATTGAAGATACTCCTAATACTGGGTTGGCGAAGCAATTTGCACCTACTGCCGACAGAAGTAAAGAATGCGAGGCAGTTTAAATTTCTTCGCTACTACAGTCCAATCAGAAACATAAGTTTTAAAGCCCACAGAATAAATACATATATACTGTTTAGTATTAATATTATTTTAACTTCATTTAACAATGCAGTTATTTTATGAATGAATGATTGTTGAATGAATGAAGCCGCGAAAACAAACCTACTCCAACGAAAGACAAAACTCAACTGTCAGCTTGGCGCTTAACATGGCTAGCGAACGCGAAAAGGGTAGTAGTTTGGCCAAGGTCAAACACTTCCAGCGGATTGCTGCCTCGCATTCTTTACTTCTGTCGGCAGTATTCAGCACCGTCGTGAATAGATCTATTTCCCAAATAATTGGTTGAAACCCTAAAACATAGGCCTGTAAACTTAATTTTGGAAATTTGCTCAACTCACGTCAGCGGTTCAGCTGCGTGGTCGAATTATTTATATTCTAAGTTGTTGTAGTGAGCTAGACACTGAACACTACGAGATGCGGCCGACGCACAGTGCACCGCACGCCAACCCCCGTATTGGGAGTATTTTCAATACACAGTGCATTGCGTGCTTCGCACACCAACCCCCGTATTGGGAGTATTTTAAATACACAGTGCTTTGCATGTTTCGCACGCCATTTTTAAGCCTATATTCTGTGGAAGCACATGAACGTCCGCTTTAAAATATTAGTGAATATTACGTGGAAATGTTCAAAAATAAAAAATGTAGTAATTTTCTACTCTTTAAGTCTATAAATGTAGAGCATAAAAGGTCAGCTCCTAGCATATTAAATACGAAATTTGCGTGGTAGTGAACGTGTTAAACACCAATTTCCATGATTTGTTTTAAAATTTTAATCGTTTCTGAGGAATTTCACTGTTACAGGCATACGAAGGGGTGATTACATTAGGGTGTTGTGTTTAATTGTGCGTTAGCATGTTGCACGAAGCAATAACGTAAGGAAAGTATTCAACAGTTCATTAAGACAGGTTCGAACGAAACTTTAGAAGAAATAAACTCTTAAATAGTCTCGGTTAGCCGAAGTAATTGTTTATCCTCTGGAGTCCTATTCACCTGTTTCCTGTGGTCGTTGATTCCCAAAGAGCTTTTGACAGCGTGTTGAGAAACGATGTGGAAAATTGTAAAAGGATTTGGAATGCTGGATACAATAATAAATTGGTTGAAGCAGCACTTTGAGAGCAGATTCTGTTAAGATAGAGGTAACTTATCACTTTGATGTATCAATTGGAGTGTTGTGAGTAGACTCTTGTTGGTGGTTTAAAAACGTTCCATTACTGCTTAGTTCAATAGTTGTCAGCCTAAGCAGCTAACCTTATGCTGCCTAACTGATCAAGGCCGTAGCCATTGTGGGAGGGGGGGTTAGGGGTCAAACCCCCTAACAAATCCCGAAATTTAGCAGTTAAAATTAATACTAGGTTTAAAAAGTGCAAGTTAAATTATGAAATAGGTAACACAACTGAGGATCAAACAACATATTTTACATTATTGTGCATTGCATTATTTAAATTTGCTTGATTAAACTACAACGTACAATACACATGGATGCAGTAGGTTACAGCCTTACACTCTTGTGAGTTTGATCTGATCTATTAAATAAAAAAACTATGGAGGTTAAACAAAAATACTTTACTCTAACGAAACAAAATCATTCATCATCCTTACATCCTACAATATTTCACTAGGGTAACTATATCAATATTTTAAAACTAAGCATGGAAATTGGTGTTTAACACGTTCACTTTTACGCAAATTTCGTATTTCCTAAGCTAGGAGCTGAAATTTTATTTTTTATATTTATAGCCTAAATGAGTAGAAATTATTTTATTTTTTTAAAATTTCTGCGTAATAATCACTAATATTTTAAAGCGGACGAACATGTGCGTCCATAGCACATAGGCTTACAATTGGCGTGCGAAGCACGCAATTCACTGTGTATTGAAAATACTCCCAATACGGCGGTTGGCGTGCGAAGCACGCAGTTCACCGTGTATTGACAATGCTCCAATATGGGATTGGCGTGCGAAGCACGCAATGCAATGCGCGTCGGCCGCTTCTCATAGTGTTCAGTGTCAAGCTCACATGTGCGTCCTTAGCAGTGAACGTGTTAAAAGGGTCCCCCATCCCTCTCTTGATTTGGTTGATCCACTCGAAATCAATTTCGAAAAATTCAAAATTTCGGTAACTCAAAAATAATTTGAAATACTCCAAAATATCGTTGTGTGGCATATCGTTTAAAAGCCTATTTAATTCTAAATCCAGAAAGAATAATAATACATATTAAACAAAATAATAGTACAGAAAAATCTGAAAACACGATTTCATTCTATTTTCCGTCATTTTTAATCGGTTGAATATATGGATGTGCAAATTGCACCGTAGGTTTTCTCTTGAAAATCTACATCGAAATAATGTATCACATGACCACCTTCCTATTAAAAAAATCAAAGTTACATTCAAAATGGCGGATCCTAGATGGTGGATATTTTTTTTGAAATCTTAATAAAATAGTATTTTTTTATAGATCGGGTTCCTCAATCACATCTACCTTTAAATCTTCCTTATATACGTAATATTTAACCGTCTTCAGACTTTCCGAACACCTGGTACATCAAATTTTTAATTGCATCCTAAAACGTGTTCTGTGGACCAGGATCGGGGCTCATTTACTATTCCTGACTTCATGTCTCGCCATAAGAGTCACTTCGATCTTTTCCGTGGAAATTCGCTTTTATCAATATCATACGAAAATTGTCTTACTAAGTAAAGTTATACGTGTAAACTTGTGCGACATTTGTGAAGATAATTCTTAATTAGCGAATTTTGCATTCGAAAGATGAGCTATTGCAGTTACTCTTATGAAGATACCTAAGGTGCGGGAATAGTAAATGAGCCCCGATCATGTTCCCCAGAACACGTTTGGTGGTGTAATTAAAAATGTATAGTAAAAAAATCTAACTACCATAAGCACGTTTTTTGGCGAATTTCCATAGGAAAAATGAGCTATTTCAGTGGCCCTTGTGGTAAGACCCAAGGTCAGGAGTAGCAAATTAGCACCGATCATGGTCCCCAGAACACGTTTTGGGATGTCATAAAAATCATATATTTATAATATGTATATATGTGTTCGCACTCTAGCGGCCGCATTTTAAGTCCGATTTGGTTCAAATTTGGTACACATGTTGGTTGTCTACGTCGCTCAGACGAGTTTGTTAGCCAAACAAATCCAACAATCGGAAGCACGTTTTTTGACCGGAAGTAACTATTTTTGAGAGTTTTCCTAAGAGAATGAGTTTTTGTTTTTGAGTTTTTTCTACAAATATAAATGTAGGATGTTATTCTGCACATTTTTTTACGCAACCTTATAGCTCGCTTGGTTCCCCCAAAATGGATCTAAACGTAAAATACCATAGACGTACCCGGTTCAAAGCCATATGGGTGGATTCTACCGTGGTGTTGGCGTGCGAAGCACGCAGTGCATTGTGTATTGAAGATACTCCCAATATGGGGGTTGGCGTGCGAAGCACGCAATGTTTCATGTGTTGAAGATACTCCTAATATTCGGAATGGCGTGCGAAGCACGCAATGCTTTGTATATTGATGATACTCCCAATATGCGGAATGGCGTGCGAACCATTTTGCAGCTATTCAGCACCGTCGTAAATAGTCATATTTACCAAATTGTTGGTTGAAACCCTAAAACATAGGCCTATAGACTTAATTTTGGAAATTTGCTCAACTCACGTCAGCGGCTCAGCTGCGTGGTCGAATTATTTGACCAGAACTAACATTTTAGATTTGTCGTATTAAAATGAAACTTCTTTACGGGTTTCCTCCCACTTTATCTTTTCTCCAACAGATAGGTATTTACAAGTGTAAATTACAGAACCGTAATGCTCGCAGGCGTGTTGAATTTTAAACTAGTAATTTCCCTCCAGATACATTTCCTCTATCATACGTGTATTCTACCCATTGCAATTAAAGTATCTCCTTTACTGTAAGCATGTCACGGATAATACATAATATACTTTATACACCCACATACTTGGTTATTTATCTACTTAGCTTCCCTTTACTTTATCAGGTTCTGGTTAGTTAATCCCTTTGCCTCCAGAGCTGCACACAGAACTTACATTATATTATTTACAAATGCTTTCCTAATATGGGACCGCGTTCTTTGAAAATACAGCTTGTTTGGTAGCGTTACATTCAAAGCCAATCAAATTACATTCTGTCAACTACAATAATGGGTAAAGCATATGCTTCAGAAGATAAGCTAAGGGTCTCGATTTAGTACAGTGATTTAATGAAGTGAAAACGTCTCTAGGGCTTTTATTGGATTAGATAAAATATACGGACTCGTGTTACGCCTCTTAAAGTGAGATGCTTTTCCATTTTAATTTCCTAGACGATTTCTTCTTCTTTATCGTTTTACACATAGACTAGGAAGTGGGATTTAAGTGGTTTTATAAAAGAACTTAAAACTGATGCAAAAGATTTAAAAACTTTACTAGAATGATTGTTTCGAGCTTCGATAATCTATTGGGGTTAACTGGAGAAAGTTTGTTGAAAATAATAACAAATTTTAGAAAACCCATACCACCAGAAGAAATTATATACGATTATGTGTAATTATTCTAAAAGAAAACATAATCTATATACATATAAGCGAAATACCACTCACTCACTCACTGACACACACATCACGATTTCTCAAAAACTACCGAACGGATTGGAATGAACTTTGGTATGTAGCTTCCTCTAGAGCCATAAGTGTTCACTAAAAAAGATTTTTTTTAAATTGGAAATTTTGGGGGGTTTGGGGATTAAAAATTACTAAATCACGATTTCTCCAATATTACTTAACGGATTGGAATGAAATTTGGTATGTAGCTTCCTCTAGGGCCATAGGTGCTCTCTAAGAAAGGGTATGAAAAATTTAGAAATTTTAGGAGGGGTTTGGGGGGATCAAAGTTACTAAATCATAATTTCATATCTTTTATTATTATGACAATAGTGCTTTTATTA
>JAGFPH010001151.1:173439-194009 GCA_018207615.1 Philaenus spumarius
TTGAAAAACGCTTCATTTTCCAAATATCCGCCATTTTGTTTCTTTTACTAAATATCTATAGAACGATTTAACCGATTGAGTTCAAACTTGGAATGAAGTTTAACCTAACAATGATCTATCTTAAGAAAAATAAGCGATTATGTCCAATCATGCATTTCAAAATGGCGGCTGTTTAAAAAGGTCAGACCTAAATTACTAAAAAAACCTTACATTTTAACAAAAAATGTCAAGACACATTTTTTGTAGCCCTTTTGATTCCCTATCGGTTGGTGTAATTGTTAAAACAATCGAATGAAGGATAAAGCTAAGTTATGTGTAATAATTGGTTTATTCAATCCAGCATCCTATACCAACACAGTAAATACTACAATATTGTATGTAGCCTACATTTGCTGTCATCACCTTTAACTTAATTATTATTCTTCATCCGATTGTTTTAAAGTTAAATCACCTGATACGGAATCATAATGTACTATTCCAACAATTTTCCGCCCCCTCGAGGCCAAGCGCCCTGGAGCGGCTGCTCCACTCGCTCCATAAACGTAACAGGAATGTACCTGTCCTCCTTACATCCAAAATGAAAGAAAATGTAGAACTTCTAATTGCTACTAGAGAAATCGCAGACATACAACAAAATAACCCATACTTGTTTGCCGTACCTGGTACCGCTAGCAGTTGCGAAGATGCATGCCGAATTATGCGTAAAATTGGAAACATATGTGGAGCAGTAGCTCCTCACCTGCTTACTTCAATAAATTTGAGGAAACATGTAGCAACAATGTGTCAACTGTTGCAACTAACAGAAAATGAAATGGATCAACTAGCCAACTTTCTTGGTCATGACATTAGGATACACCGTGAATATTACCGGTTACCTGAAAACACCCTTCAATTGACAAAGATCAGCAAAATTTTATTAAATATGGAAAAAGGCCAGATGCATAAAGAGTCGGGAAAGACCCTCAATCAATTACAGGTAAATATTGATGACTGCTCTCACCAAAATAACATTAACAACACCTCTGATTGCGAAGACTTTGATTATGACAAACCTTCTGGTAGCACAGAAATTGCACTTCCCTTTCCAAAATTGGAACCGAAAAAACAGGAAAACAGCAATAAAACTAAAAAGGTAACCGGAAAAAGAAATCCTTGGACTAAAAAAGAAAAAGAGGCTGCTGTTAGGGGTCTTGGTGAAAATATTCGTCTCATGAGAGTCCCTAACAAAATGGAATGTATCAATTGTAAAAAAGCAGAACCTGATTTGAAAGACAGGTCTTGGTCACACATAAAATTCTTTATCTATAACCTCTTAAAGAAAAAAGACATATAAATTAAACTCTGTATATTTTTATTAGCAATATTAAAATAATATTAGTAGGCCTAAAAACAAAATTTAAACAAATTTAACAGTGTATTATTGGGCCCATAATCAGATTCATATTATAAATACTAGTGCTTTATTATAAGTGTGTGAGCAAAAATTTAATATCTTTTATATCGTTCTATGAATTTGTATCATTAAACTTTGTTTGAAAATTTAAACCTTACATTTTCTATACTATCACCTTTTACTCATCCTCCCTCGACAATCCTGGCTATGCCACTGTGAGTGAGTTACTTTAAATTATTTTGAATTAGTTTTGTAATAATGAAATAATGTATTTAATTATATTGCAATTATTAAGTAGTTTCAATATAATTAAATATAGGTCTATTAAGTTTGCAAAAAGAAGTCATATTCTAAACAATGATTTCTATTTCAGGATTAAAAAGCATTTTTGCTGGTATAAAATAATAAACATAGCTGTTTTTCTTTTACAAGTAAATATTTACAAAATATTTGTCTAACTGTGATTCGTTGATAACTAATAACCCATTTTGTTTCACAATAATTTACAAACTAATATTATTAGTATTTTACTTGTAAGTAGTAAAATGTTACTAGTTTTTAGTTCTACATCCAACAGGTACTTGACGACGTATTTGTAAGGTTTTTCCAGTTTTGCTTCCCTTTCAAGATATCGGCCGATTATATCAAGCTAGAGATACTCTTTGAGCGAGATCTAATGTTCACATAAATACTAGTAAAATATGTATTTACAAGTCTGATTTCTTTTTAAAATTTCCTAAAAGGATAAAGATGAACTTGATCAATTAATAATTAGTTGGTTTTTGAAAAAAAGTGTATCAAAAACTGAAAAGCTCAAAAACCATTACAATTATGTTAGAGAAACGCTTATATCTTAAGAACGGGTTGTCGTATCTTAAATAATAAAATGGATTTTAAATTCAGAATAAAATTATCTATAAAGTATCAAATTTTAATTAATCGAAAATTTACTTTATCAGGTTATGTTATATAGTAAATACTAACATAAAAACAGTTCTTCGGTGGATGGTGTTTTCAAAAATCCTTTATTTTATTCAATCTCGTTTAAATTTTACAAATTCGTCGTATATTACTACATAAACAATTTATTATATTTTAAAAACGATGAGAATAATAATACTTAAATTAGGCTATTAAAAATAAACGATACATGCAGTCATATTGTAATTTTTCTTTTTTTTAAATGGTTGAATAAAAATATAAAATTATAGTATATTGTTGAAAATTTTACCGTGCATCCAAATCCGTTTTAATATTAATTTTTTCGTAAGATATAAATGATTTGCCGGAACCTTGTATTTTTTCAAAACAAATTCATCATAATCGTCAAAAATTATGGCATCGTTTTTGAGTCGGTATTTACATTTTCAAATGTTGATATCTCAATTTGAGATATTTTCTTGTGCTAAAAAGTATTCATTTTGTAATCAGTTACATATTCAAGGCATACAGTTCAATTGGTTACACAATGGACTAATAAGATACTTAGCGCAAGGTGATAGGTTGTCTTAGCCTTATAACTTTGTGTATACATATTTCACGAACAAACCCATGAACACTAAATCAGGTTTACCTTATATCAAATGAAAATATAGAGCTTGCACTTTAAATCGATATACAAATCTTTATACAAATATATTGATTTGTAATAGATATATGATATAATATCGATTACAAAACGTGCTTTCTCATTGTTTTAAAACTATCCAGTTGTAAGCATTTACAGAGAAACTCATATCTAAGAACCTCATATGACGAAATATTGGAAGGCATTGGAGAAAGTTCAAATTTTGGTGAATCCAAAGATGTATTTTTATTCTTTTCAAAACAAGTCTTTCTAGCGATTATGAGACTTAGGCTACATAAGCGACAAGTTTGAGTAATTTAGTTGTGTTTCCCGCATGGCGTCAGCTGTAAAGTAATTTATTTAGCCAACTAAAGTTTTACAACGATGATTACATTTATGTAAATATACGTTTTAGAACAAATTTGTTAATACAAAAATAAAAGTTAAAAATCTCCACGGCAATGGATTTTGTTTTATTGAGATTCATGATTTTTAGTGGGTGAAGTATTCAATACAAGTTATGTTGTATAGATAACGACACATTGATGATAGAGCATTACCGACGGAGCTGAGACGCCACTATCCCTAAGGGCTGGCCCATTCGTTTGATGTTAGCTCTCCCCGACTGTCCCAACCTTCTTCTCGCCCCCCTCCCATGTGACATAGCTTTGTGTCGAATTCTCAATGACGGTTTTTCAAACGGTTCTTACAAGATTGTCAAAAAAACTTTGACATCACAACTTGCTGGATCTCGCTAAGATATAAAAATACTTAGATGAAACACAAATTGCTGGATCTCGCTAAGATATAAAAATACTAAGACGAAACACACTTTGCTGGATCTAACTTAGATAGAAAAATACTTAGACGAAACACACATTGCTGGATCTCACTAAGATTGAAAAATACTTAGACGAAACACACATTGCTGGATCTCACTAAGATAGAAAAATACTTAGACGAAACACACATTGGTGGATCTCACTAAGATAGAAAAATATTTTTTCTAAAAATTAAACAGATCAAGAACTAAGTGGAAATAAGTATTTGTAGGGAAGGCAACGTAAAAAGTAAAATTTTGTTTCGTTTAACTACGCTTATTTCTGGTGGATCTCCATAGAGTGAATACATCCATGGATCTCAGATCAGCCTATAAACAAGTATGTGTGTGTGTGTGTGTGTGTGTGTGTGTGTGTGTGTGGGTGTGTGTGTATGTGTGTATGTAAGTATGTGACCCGCTTATAACTTTTGAACGGCTTAACCAATTGGATCCTACCAAACGACGTTCTAAAGAGTTCCATCAAACTTAGATATCCTGAAAATTTCAACTAATTTGGACCGGTAGGTTCTGAGAAATTTCGAAAAAACTAAGAAATAAAAAATTTTCAAATCACGTTTTTTTAATAACTTTTAAACGGCTTTACCGATCAATTCCAAAATCTAATCAGCTTTTAACCTTGAAAAGCGACGTCGATCGCTACCAATCCGGTCAAAATCGGTTAATTCGTTCGTGAGATATCGTGAACGAAAGAAAATCATAAAAAGTGTTTTTTCTCAATTTCTCCGAAAGTTTTCACCAGAAAATTTTTTGTTGTCGATTCTTTCAATGGACTCAAAAAACTGCATCGATTGCCGCAAATCGCATAAAAATCGGTTGATTCATTCGCGAGATATCGTGAACGAAAGAAAATCAAAAAAGTGTTTTTCCTCAATTTCTCCGAAACTTTTCATCTGAAAAATTTTTGTTGTTGATTCTTTCAATGGTTTTAAAAAACTGCATCGATTGCCGCAAATCGAATAAAAATCGGTTGATTTATTCAAAAGTTATGGCAGTTCAAAATTTCAAAAAATAGTGTTTGTTGTAATTAAACTTAGCGGGAAGTTACATGGATGGCCTTTAGGGTCAACCGTTTACCAAATTTTTATTTTTTTATTTTATTTTTATATTGATATATCAAATGATTTAGAAGTTATTATTATCACAAAGAAGAAATTAAATCTAATACTCGATTAAGTTTAGCAGACACGCAATATTGACGTTCAATTAAACGGCAAATTTCTGGAGATATGAAGCAATATTGCTAAGACGTCAATATTCCGATAGATTGCTAATACCAGAGCAGCAACTATTCCAAGCTCGAGGCATGTTGTGCGTCAATTTATCTTTGAATATTTTGTACATTATGTAAATTATTTTTGATCAAATATAGACGTGCTTGGGAATGAAAGATCTGGGCGTTCAGTGCGTAGTTTGAGTATAAATTTAGCGCAAAAATTTCTTAAAATTTTTTTTAGAAATATTTGAGGTTTTAGTATCTCTCTATCCATGTTTCCTGTCTGTATTTATTGCACTCTTTCCGCCTTCCCTTTCTATCTCTCACCACTTTAATTATTTTCACTTTCTCTCTCCTTCTCTATACAGGGTGTCCTGAAAGTACAGTGACAGACATCAGAAAATGGTTCTAAGGGTCAAAATAAAGAGAAAAGCACGAAAACAATTTTTCCCAAAACTCTTCGTTTTCCAGACATCCGCATTTTGTTTGTTTTCCTGATTAATTCATATCCAAGGAACGGTTTGATCTATTGAGTTCAACCTTGGCGAAGTTTAACCAAACAATTATATATTTATAAAAAAACGATTATATCCAATAAACGTTTCAAAATGGCGGCTTTTTTTATTTACTATGTCTACCTCCTTCTCTCTATATTATACCCAATACATCTCTCCCCTTTATATCTTTACCAAAATTATTCAATGCTAATTTCTCTAACTCTATATCCACCCCTATACATATCCCCCTAGCTCTCTCTGTCCAATACATTCATTTATTTTGCTTCCTTCTCTAATTCTATCTCCTTCTCTATGTATATTGTATACCTCTCTCTCCCCTCCTTGCCCCACTAACTCTCTCCTCGCCTGACTATGTCTTTGCTTAGATGGAACCAAACCAGTGTATTCAGTTCATTCTACATTAAATACTCCTATACGAACTGTTTTGTGGAGTGAAATTTGTAATCATCACCATTCAAAGCTGGTTCACCCAGATTCCTCGGAAAATTTACATTTCTGTTCCCAAGCAAAGTCCCCGATTGCTGCACTTCTGAAATATTCACGTGGTATAGTTATAAGACAATTAGCCTAAGCCAAAGGATTCTCACCAAACCGAGTGGCTTAGGCGAAATTAATTCTATATGCAGAACGAATTAGTATTCACAGACGCATTTGCAATTGCTACCAAGGGTTTGCCGAATATAGATTAGACGGTATTATACTAACGCACCTCTTCTTTCCCCCCGCAATCTGTTTTCTTCCTTTCCTTATAATATCTTCTCCACTCCAACTTTCTCCTACTCTCTTTTTGCTATTTCTTATTAGAGTGCTTGAAGACAATGCTCTTCGACAAACAAATTATCTAAATTGGTAAACATTAGAGAGTTAACTAACCTCAAAGAAGAAAGTAATAATAAGCAACGTGGCCTTAAGACAATCAATTAAGTCAGTATTTCTAAAACCAACCACAGCAGTTCTAAAACCAACCACAGCAGTACTAAAACCAACCACAGCTGTTCTAAAACCAACCACAGCAGTACTAAAACCAACCACAGCTGTTCTAAAACCAACCACAGCAGTTCTAAAACCAACCACAGCAGTTCTAAAACCAACCACAGCTGTTCTAAAACCAACCACAGCTGTTCTAAAACCAACCACAATTGTTCTAAAACCAACAACAGCTGTTCTAAAACCAACCACAGAAGTTCTAAAAATAACCACAGCAGTTCTATAACAAACCACAGCAGTTCTAAAACGAACAACAGTTGTTCTAAAACCAACCACAGCTGTACTAAAACCAACCACAACAGTTAAAAAACCAACCACAGCTGTTATAAAACCAACCACATCTGTCCTAAATCCAACTACAGCTGTTAATTACAGTACTGTATATCTTGATGATTACCATAGATCGGAGTTTATAGTTTACCATATACTATTTCAATTTAAACGTTTTGAAAAAATTAATTATAAAACACATTTTTACTAAAGGGAGCTGATAGTTTGGCCAATTTAAAAGAAATTGATTTTTTATCGAATTTCCATAGGAAAGCTATTGCAGTAACCCTTATGGTGAGGTCTAAGGTCGGAAGTAGTAAATGGGCACCAATCATGGTCCCCAGAACATGTTTTGGGGCGTGATTAAAAATTGAATACGTAAGTAGGCCTATACAGTATATGAGTTCGCAATCTAACGGCCTTATTTTAAGTCCGATCTAGTCTAAATTTTGTACACTCGTTGTTTGCCCAAGTCGTTCGAACGAGTTCGTTATTAAAAATAATTCAACAATTGGACGCATAAGATTTCGACGGGTTTTTAAGATGTTTTGTACTAGAATGGAACTTATTGGGGTTTTATCTAACTGAACAAATAAATGCAGGATATTATGCTGCACGTTTATTTTTTTACACGACCTTGTAGCTAGCTTGTTTCCCCCAAAATTGATCAAAAAGTAAAATACCATACAAAATTACTAGGTTCAAATCCACTGGTATGATTTCACCATCGGAGCATCTTTTGATCCTAGTCCGAAGGTCGAGTTTGTGCGTTGCGAGCGAAGCAGTCCTTATCCCGAGGCCACAAGGTCGAGCTGAAAACTGGAAAAGTGAGTTTTTCCGCTGCGAGTGGAACGAAGCAGCTCGTGAGTTGAAGCTGGTGGGTTAAGTGCAAACAAATTCTAATAATATATTTTGTACTCGCAGGCAGCTGCTCAGCGCCTACGCTAGTAGATCGATTTCCCAAATTTGTTATTTCGAACAATAAAACTGGATTTGCTTAACTTACGTAAGCGGTTCAGCTGCGTGATCGAATTATTAGCGAATTTCCATATTGAAAATGAGCTATTGCAGAGACCCTTATGGTCAGACCCAAGGTCGGGAGTAGCAAATGAGCACCGATCATGGACCCCAGAACACGTTTTTGGGTGTCAATAAAAATCATATATATATTTATATATTTGTTCGCACTCTAGCGGCCGTATTTTAAGTCCGATTCGGTTCAAAAATTTGGTACACATGTTGGTTGTCTACGTCGCTCGGACAAGTTTGTTAGCCAAACAAATCCAACAGTCGGAAGCACGTTTTTGGACCGGAAGTAACTATTTTTTTAGATTTTTCCCTCGAGAATGCATTTGTTTTTGAGTTGTTTCTACAAATATAAATGTAGGATGTTATATTTTGTTTTTTACGCGACCTTAAAGCTCGCTTGGTTCCCTCAAAATCGTTCAAAACGTAAAATACCATATAAGAACCCGGTTCAAAGCCATGTGGTGGATTCTACCGTGGGGTTGGCGTGCGAAGCACGGAATGCATTGTGTATTGAAGATACTCCCAATATTAGGGTTGGCGTGCGAAGCACGCAATGCTTGTTTATTGAATATACTTCCAGTATGCGAAATGGCGTGCGAACCATTTTGCAGCTATTCAGCACCGTCGTGAATAGACCTATTTCCCAAATTGTTGGTTGAAACTCTAAAACATAGGCCTATAATCTTAATTTTGGAAATTTGTTAAACTCACGTCAGCGGTTCAGCTGCGTGGTCGAATTATTTATTATATGTTGCAACCTCAATGAATTGTAAACGTTTAAAACAACCTGATATTTGTAAATTGTCCAGTAGTGAATGTGTAATGTTTTGAAATAAACAACCTTGCAAAGTTTACCTACAGTGTTTTGGTTCTGCGATAAAAGTTCCCGTATGAAACTGAAATACTTTAAAGCAATCAATTCAACTCGGTGTATTTCGAGTTTAGAAAGTAACGCTGTTGGAAGGTCTTTGTGAGTTATACAATTTGGTCGAACTGAAAGTCGATATCTCAAATGTCAAAGTAAAATCAAACGGTGGCATTTGCCACAGAGGAAGTTAGCTTTAATATAAACTGGTGCCTGTCTGGAATCAATACAGTTCAATATACTGTATATAGTCAGAGGAGGATAATTTCCGAATATATTCATACTTATTAGGGAATTTCCGTAGGAAAGATGACCTATTGCAGTGAGTCTTATGGTGAGACGTAATGTCAGGAGTAGTGAATAAGCACCTATCATTGTCAGCAAAAAAAAAAAAAAACGTTTTGTTGTGCCATTAATAATTGTATAATATCCAACAATTGACGACAACAACTGTGTATGTATATTGTATGAATGAATTAATTTTCAGTATTCAGGTCGCTAATTGATTAAAATAAAGTTTCTTGCATTTTTTCCGTCAAATTACCTCTATTTTGTATTTGTGACGCGTTTCGGGACTGTTATACCAACTTCAGACACGATATTACTCAAGAGAGGTCATCAAACATTAAAATTAATTGTGCAAAACACACATAACAAATTAAAAGTAGGTTTTGGTGTACAACTTCTGGCTAACGGACGGCAACTCGGAAGGTGTACACTAAAACGTAATTTACATGATTGTGTTATGCCAGTTTTGTGTAATTAATTTTAATGTTTAACTGCTTCGGTTGAGTAATTTATTGTGTCTGAAGATGGGATAACAGTCCCGAAAAGCGTCACAAATACAGAAAAAGAAGTCACTCGGTGGAAACAAGGTAAGGAACTTCATATATATACATATATAGCCTTTTGTATGTATATACGTGCTCGAACTCTAATGGCCGCCTTTTACGTGTTTAATTAAAAATCATATATAGATATATGCATAAATGTGTTCGCACTCTAGTGGCCGCATTTTAAGTCCGATTTGGTCCAAATTTGGTACACATGTTGGTTGTCTACGTCGCTTGGACGAGTTCGTTAGCCAAGAAAATCCAACAATCGGAAGCACGTTTTTCGACCGGTAGTAACTAGTTTTTGAGATTTTTGCGACGAGAATGAATTGGTTTTTGAGTGTTTTCTACAACTATAAATGTAGGATGTTATTCTACACATTTTGTTTTTTTACGGGACCTTGTAGCTTGCTTGGTTTTCCCAAAATCGATCAAAACGTAAAATACCTTAGAAGTACATAGTTCAAAGCCATGTGGTGGACTCTACCGTGGGGTTGGCGTGCGAAGCACGATATGCATTGCGTATTGAAGATACTTCCAAAACGGGGGTTGGCGTGCGAAGCACGCAATGCTTTGTGTATTGAAGATATTCCCAATATTTTGCGGAGTGGCGTGCGAACCATTTTGCAGCTATTCAGCATCGTCGTGAATATTCTTATTTCACAAACAGTAAAACATTGAACAGTAAAACATAGCCCTATAAACTTAATTTTCTAAATTTCGTGAACTCACGCTAGCGGTTCAGCTGCGTGGTCGAATTATTGTCTTTCAAAATGCCCTGAAACACGTTTTGAGTTTTTTTAAATAAACGCGAGTTTGTTAGAATTTGTTTGAAGGCTCTAAATCAAAATTGTTTTAACAAAAGTTCAGTGAAAATAAGGAATCATTATATTAGAAAGATTATAGAGAAAATACCTTTAATGCACTATCTTTATTTTGTACGTTTCAAAATATCCTCAACATAATAACGTCTCTTTATCTCGTGGCTTTTAACAAAAGCTTTTCACTCAATCCCCGCTATTTACACTGTTATAACGTTCAAGAGAAGGATTTTATATTATAAAATTCCGGAGATGTAAGTTTATTTCTCATATCCCTTAACCCTAAGGACATGCTACAATCTTCAACATAATAGGACGAACTCCGTTTTAGTCTTTATACTTGAAAACATCTCGTGTACATACATTATTGGTCATGTAATGCCAGTTTGAACTGTTGATGTTATCTTTATGATTTTTTATTTCATTTCTTTTACAGTATTTTTATCATAAAGAGATTTTATAACATAGATTAGATGGGTTTGATTTTTACTAGGTTAATTAACCTAACATTAATAAAACGCCTAACCTTATCGAGAATATAGTATAATGTCACTTTTATTAAAACATAAACTAATAAACGATGGGCTACCAGAAACCGGCACATACTTTTTTACAAACATATTTAAATTATTAAACAGATTCACTGCTAAGGACGCACATGATGAGAAGTGGCCGATGCACAATGCATTGCATGCCAATCCGCATATTGGGAATATTATAAATACACAGTGCATTGCGTGCTTCGCACGCCAACAACCGTATGTAACCCCAACCGTGACTTAATAATGGTATTAAAGTAGGAGATGGGATAGTAAATTAAAGTAGGAGAGTAAATAATAAATATTTTTATTATTATTAACTAAAGTGAAAAATATTCGATCGATATCGAACAAATTTGCACCAAACACGTCAATTAGGCCTGTATAGATGCAAGAAAAAAGGTTTTGAAACATTTTGAAAAACAACTTCCTTTATGGCCAGAAACCGCCAAAAATCTGTTATTATTATCATTATTAACTAAACGAGACTTTTTGAATAGATGTGGTTTTTTGCATATGGTAGTGTACATTAAAGGCTACAGATAAGCGAAATTTTATCAAAATTGTTATAGCATTTTTTTTCAATAACTGATTTTTTGGGGGTTTATTTGCCAAAAAGGTGGTTGTTTAAAAAAAAATCAAACCCGTTTTTCATGCATCTACGCAGGCCTACTTGACATGTCTGGTCCAAATTTGTGTGAAATCGATGGAATAATTTTCGCTTTAGCTTTGTATACATACAGACAGGCATTTTGTAAAACCACTTTTTTGGACTCATTGGGTCGCAAAACGGATATTTCTACAAAAATCTCAACATCGATTTTTTTGCGATCACTGTACTTTCTCTATACTATAGTATAGTTAGAAAGTAAATAGTATTGTAACTCAAAAATATAATTAGTTTAGCCTAATACAGCCCCATATGACGCAGCTTAATAAAACTGTAACTTAATCAAATCGTAATCTAACTCAACATTACGCTACGATAACCGGTTGTATCCCCATTTATTATAATTTATTCAAAACTATGGGTTCTGCCCCTGCTCGCTTCGCTCGCCAAATAATTCGGTGACATACGGTGATGCCTATGCAAACCACAAAATCCAATACTTTGTTAATTATTTTTACATTTTGTAATAAGAATTTTTATGTAAATGATTAATTAGGACAGAGGCACTTGGATTTAAGTTTCGTGATAGGGGTAGCTGTGATGAGAACATATTGTAAGATATAGATCGAAATAGACACGCAACATCCCCAACATTTGTCCACAAAATTATTAACTTTGTCCATAATTTAAAATTTTGTCAAAGGAATTTAAACAATATTTTCGGAATAAAAAGTAGCCTAAAATATTCTCTGAAAAGTCCTCTACATGTTAATGAAAGTTCCGTTAACCTTTTTTTCCTCTATACACTCAAATACTATTCAACCAATTGCATTCAATATTTCACAGTTTACCCATAATAATACTGGGAGTGTTTCAGACATTACAATTGCAACAGTGTTTGTGGTTGAAATGGGGTTGCTACCCCTATACAATACATGTAAATTGAACAACTTCCTACGACCTACAAAGCTAACATTACGTAATATTAATCTTAGGTGATATGAAAAATAGTTTTCAATTCAATTACTTAGTCAAAGATATGAAATGGGATAACTAACCTTAAAATTAAGCAATAATTAATTCATACTATAATTTTTTTATATGGTCATAAATTACTCGAAAGATTTAACAGTTAACAAATATTATTACCAGGATTATATAGAAAATACTAGATAACCCGTACGACGTTGCCCATGGTGGTTGGTATTTTCAGTCTTTTTAACGTAATTGTATTCTTTTTAAGTGTTCAGTCAGTGAGTGGTATTTGGCTTATATATATATATATATATATATATATATATATATATATATATACCTTAAATAATAAAAACACTATTGTCATAATAATAAAAGATCTGAAATTATGAGTTTAGTAACTTTGATCCCCCCAAACCCCTCCTAAAATTTAGAAATTTTTCATACCCTTTCTTAGTGAGTACCTATTGCCCCTAGAGGAAGCTACATACCAAATTTCATTCCAATCCGTTTGGTAGTTTTGAAGAAATCGTGATTTAATAACTTTGATCCCCAAACCCCCCCTAAAATTTCGAATTTTTTTAAACCCTTTCTTAGCAAGCACCTATGGCCCTAGAGGAAGCTACATACCAAATTTCATTCCAATCCGTTCGGTAATTTTGGTGAAATCGTGATATAGTCATTTTTACCCCCCAATCCCCCTCAAATTTCCAATTCTTTAAACCCTTTTTTAGTGAACACTTATGGCCCTAGAGGAAGCTACATACCAAATTTCATTCCAATCCGTTCGGTAGTTTTGAAGAAATCGTGATTTAATAACTTTGATCAGCCAAACCCCCCTAAAATTTCGAATTTTTTGAAACCCTTTCTTAGTGAGCACCTATGGTCCTAGAGGAAGCTACATACCAAATTTCATTTCAATCCGTTCGGTAGTTTTTGACAATCGTGATGAGTGAGTGAGTGAGTGAGTGGTGTTTCCCTTTTATATATATAGATGGTCACTACAATAAAATATACCTTTAACTACCTTCATTCAAGCAGTGCAGCAAACATTATGTGACATTATTGTTTATGAAGAATCATAAACTGATTCTAAATCTGATGCTATGGTAATGAATGTATAGAAACATGTATTGCTAAGATTTCTATCCGAATCGGCGGTTTTATCTGTTATAGGGCTTGGAGTGAGCCATAGTATTTTCATCAATTTACGCTTTGAAATTAAAATTCAAAAACTCCTTTCTTAGTGTGTGTCTCGTAAGCGTATACCTTTAAGTTTTTGTATTTGTATCTTAACGTAGTTTTTGCTCTTCGTTAATTCTATGCCAGTCAGTTATTCAGGACACAGGGTGAATCAGACCACCCGTGTCCAATGTATAATGATTGAACCAAACGAACTACGGCTTTCCTTTTAGTTTGAACTCCCCTATTTCTACCCTAGAGAATTCCGTAAAAATGTTTTCAAATCTCAAAAATGCCCCAAAAGTGCTTTTTTGGGGATAGTTTTTGAAAAATTTTCAAACATAAAGGAAGGTCGAGTATTACCTCATTTTTAAAATTCTCTGTTCACTGATCATTATGGAAAAAGTTTAAACTTACTGCGTATGTACAGGATGTTCCAAAACGTCCAAAAAGTAGTGTTTTGCAATTAGTTGTATTGTTGCCACATAACATAGCCTACGTAAACCAAATTTTGATCCTAGATTCATGAGAAGGTACCCTTTCCGAAAATGTGCTTAGCTCCCTTACTCAACATTTTTCAAATTTAAAAAAATACATATAATTTTGAAAAAAAAAAACAGATTAGTTTCAAAAACTTCAAATAGTAACGTTGTCGTGAAACACATCGTTGAAAAAGACTTTAAAAAACAAACATGTTGTATTTAAAGTTTGGCTTTATCTTTAACCGATTCAAAATTGCGCCTGGGAAACTTATTTTGGGCACGGTTGGTTGATTCACCCGGTGTATTATACTGTAGATTATTATAATTTATACACACACATTATGACGATGATGTTTTGATCAGACTGCTGAAATGTAGTACAAAATAAAATGGGGTTGTTTTATTTTAAAAAACGTCGGTGGTTGAACATACTGTGAGGCTTCGAACAAATTTAATTTCATAAGATATAAAGCTATTAATAATTGTACTCACGGGTATAGCAGGAGAGGCAACTTCACTGATTGTTCAAGACAAGTGTATAAATTTACCTTGAATGAATTATTCATATTGCGTTTGTTCGAATTGTGTTACATGAACACAAATTAAGTCGTGCGTTTGTCTGCGCATGAGTAAACTCGTGTTAGTTGTAGGTATTGAACTAAATAAAGTATTTAATGTTTTATTTATATTCTAAGCTGTTGTAGTAATCAAAAATATTTAAAACAAATTAATATATAACTTTATTAGCGAAATAGGCAATTTACCTACCTTCTTTATTGTGTTTAAAGAATTTATTAAACGAAATAGCCTACTTGTCGATAACGAATTTCCATAGGAGAGATGAGCTATTGCATTTGCAGTGACCCTTATGGGAAGACCCAAGGTCAAGAGTAGCAAATGAGCACCGATTATGGTCCCCAGAACACGTTTTAAGGTGTCATTAAAAATCATATATATTTATGTATGTATGCATATATATGTTCGCATTCTAGTGGCCGCATTTTAAGTCGGATTTGGTCGAAATTTGGTTCACATTTTGGTTGTCTATGTCGCTTGAACGAGTTTGTTAGCCAAAAAATCCAACAACCGAAAGCACATTTTTTGACCGGAAGTAAAAATTTTTTTAGATTTTTCCTACGACGATGAATTGTTTTTAGAGTTTTTTCTACAAATATGAATGTAGGACGTTATTCTGCAGATTTTGTTTTTTTACGCGACCATATAGCTCGCTTGGTTCCCCCAAAATCGATCAAAACGTAAAATGCCATAAAAGTACCCGGTTCAAAGCCATGTGGTGGATTCTACCGCGGGGTTAACGTGCGAAGCACGCTATGCTTTGTGTATTGAAGATACTCCTAATACTGGGTTGGCGAAGCAATTTGCACCTACTGCCGACAGAAGTAAAGAATGCGAGGCAGTTTAAATTTCTTCGCTACTACAGTCCAATCAGAAACATAAGTTTTAAAGCCCACAGAATAAATACATATATCCTGTTTAGTATTAATATTATTTTAACTTCATTTAACAATGCAGTTATTTTATGAATGAATGATTGTTGAATGAATGAAGCCGCGAAAACAAACCTACTCCAACGAAAGACAAAACTCAACTGTCAGCTTGGCGCTTAACATGGCTAGCGAACGCGAAAAGGGTAGTAGTTTGGCCAAGGTCAAACACTTCCAGCGGATTGCTGCCTCGCATTCTTTACTTCTGTCGGCAGTATTCAGCACCGTCGTGAATAGATCTATTTCCCAAATAATTGGTTGAAACCCTAAAACATAGGCCTGTAAACTTAATTTTGGAAATTTGCTCAACTCACGTCAGCGGTTCAGCTGCGTGGTCGAATTATTTATATTCTAAGTTGTTGTAGTGAGCTAGACACTGAACACTACGAGATGCGGCCGACGCACAGTGCACCGCACGCCAACCCCCGTATTGGGAGTATTTTCAATACACAGTGCATTGCGTGCTTCGCACACCAACCCCCGTATTGGGAGTATTTTAAATACACAGTGCTTTGCATGTTTCGCACGCCATTTTTAAGCCTATATTCTGTGGAAGCACATGAACGTCCGCTTTAAAATATTAGTGAATATTACGTGGAAATGTTCAAAAATAAAAAATGTAGTAATTTTCTACTCTTTAAGTCTATAAATGTAGAGCATAAAAGGTCAGCTCCTAGCATATTAAATACGAAATTTGCGTGGTAGTGAACGTGTTAAACACCAATTTCCATGATTTGTTTTAAAATTTTAATCGTTTCTGAGGAATTTCACTGTTACAGGCATACGAAGGGGTGATTACATTAGGGTGTTGTGTTTAATTGTGCGTTAGCATGTTGCACGAAGCAATAACGTAAGGAAAGTATTCAACAGTTCATTAAGACAGGTTCGAACGAAACTTTAGAAGAAATAAACTCTTAAATAGTCTCGGTTAGCCGAAGTAATTGTTTATCCTCTGGAGTCCTATTCACCTGTTTCCTGTGGTCGTTGATTCCCAAAGAGCTTTTGACAGCGTGTTGAGAAACGATGTGGAAAATTGTAAAAGGATTTGGAATGCTGGATACAATAATAAATTGGTTGAAGCAGCACTTTGAGAGCAGATTCTGTTAAGATAGAGGTAACTTATCACTTTGATGTATCAATTGGAGTGTTGTGAGTAGACTCTTGTTGGTGGTTTAAAAACGTTCCATTACTGCTTAGTTCAATAGTTGTCAGCCTAAGCAGCTAACCTTATGCTGCCTAACTGATCAAGGCCGTAGCCATTGTGGGAGGGGGGGTTAGGGGTCAAACCCCCTAACAAATCCCGAAATTTAGCAGTTAAAATTAATACTAGGTTTAAAAAGTGCAAGTTAAATTATGAAATAGGTAACACAACTGAGGATCAAACAACATATTTTACATTATTGTGCATTGCATTATTTAAATTTGCTTGATTAAACTACAACGTACAATACACATGGATGCAGTAGGTTACAGCCTTACACTCTTGTGAGTTTGATCTGATCTATTAAATAAAAAAACTATGGAGGTTAAACAAAAATACTTTACTCTAACGAAACAAAATCATTCATCATCCTTACATCCTACAATATTTCACTAGGGTAACTATATCAATATTTTAAAACTAAGCATGGAAATTGGTGTTTAACACGTTCACTTTTACGCAAATTTCGTATTTCCTAAGCTAGGAGCTGAAATTTTATTTTTTATATTTATAGCCTAAATGAGTAGAAATTATTTTATTTTTTTAAAATTTCTGCGTAATAATCACTAATATTTTAAAGCGGACGAACATGTGCGTCCATAGCACATAGGCTTACAATTGGCGTGCGAAGCACGCAATTCACTGTGTATTGAAAATACTCCCAATACGGCGGTTGGCGTGCGAAGCACGCAGTTCACCGTGTATTGACAATGCTCCAATATGGGATTGGCGTGCGAAGCACGCAATGCAATGCGCGTCGGCCGCTTCTCATAGTGTTCAGTGTCAAGCTCACATGTGCGTCCTTAGCAGTGAACGTGTTAAAAGGGTCCCCCATCCCTCTCTTGATTTGGTTGATCCACTCGAAATCAATTTCGAAAAATTCAAAATTTCGGTAACTCAAAAATAATTTGAAATACTCCAAAATATCGTTGTGTGGCATATCGTTTAAAAGCCTATTTAATTCTAAATCCAGAAAGAATAATAATACATATTAAACAAAATAATAGTACAGAAAAATCTGAAAACACGATTTCATTCTATTTTCCGTCATTTTTAATCGGTTGAATATATGGATGTGCAAATTGCACCGTAGGTTTTCTCTTGAAAATCTACATCGAAATAATGTATCACATGACCACCTTCCTATTAAAAAAATCAAAGTTACATTCAAAATGGCGGATCCTAGATGGTGGATATTTTTTTTGAAATCTTAATAAAATAGTATTTTTTTATAGATCGGGTTCCTCAATCACATCTACCTTTAAATCTTCCTTATATACGTAATATTTAACCGTCTTCAGACTTTCCGAACACCTGGTACATCAAATTTTTAATTGCATCCTAAAACGTGTTCTGTGGACCAGGATCGGGGCTCATTTACTATTCCTGACTTCATGTCTCGCCATAAGAGTCACTTCGATCTTTTCCGTGGAAATTCGCTTTTATCAATATCATACGAAAATTGTCTTACTAAGTAAAGTTATACGTGTAAACTTGTGCGACATTTGTGAAGATAATTCTTAATTAGCGAATTTTGCATTCGAAAGATGAGCTATTGCAGTTACTCTTATGAAGATACCTAAGGTGCGGGAATAGTAAATGAGCCCCGATCATGTTCCCCAGAACACGTTTGGTGGTGTAATTAAAAATGTATAGTAAAAAAATCTAACTACCATAAGCACGTTTTTTGGCGAATTTCCATAGGAAAAATGAGCTATTTCAGTGGCCCTTGTGGTAAGACCCAAGGTCAGGAGTAGCAAATTAGCACCGATCATGGTCCCCAGAACACGTTTTGGGATGTCATAAAAATCATATATTTATAATATGTATATATGTGTTCGCACTCTAGCGGCCGCATTTTAAGTCCGATTTGGTTCAAATTTGGTACACATGTTGGTTGTCTACGTCGCTCAGACGAGTTTGTTAGCCAAACAAATCCAACAATCGGAAGCACGTTTTTTGACCGGAAGTAACTATTTTTGAGAGTTTTCCTAAGAGAATGAGTTTTTGTTTTTGAGTTTTTTCTACAAATATAAATGTAGGATGTTATTCTGCACATTTTTTTACGCAACCTTATAGCTCGCTTGGTTCCCCCAAAATGGATCTAAACGTAAAATACCATAGACGTACCCGGTTCAAAGCCATATGGGTGGATTCTACCGTGGTGTTGGCGTGCGAAGCACGCAGTGCATTGTGTATTGAAGATACTCCCAATATGGGGGTTGGCGTGCGAAGCACGCAATGTTTCATGTGTTGAAGATACTCCTAATATTCGGAATGGCGTGCGAAGCACGCAATGCTTTGTATATTGATGATACTCCCAATATGCGGAATGGCGTGCGAACCATTTTGCAGCTATTCAGCACCGTCGTAAATAGTCATATTTACCAAATTGTTGGTTGAAACCCTAAAACATAGGCCTATAGACTTAATTTTGGAAATTTGCTCAACTCACGTCAGCGGCTCAGCTGCGTGGTCGAATTATTTGACCAGAACTAACATTTTAGATTTGTCGTATTAAAATGAAACTTCTTTACGGGTTTCCTCCCACTTTATCTTTTCTCCAACAGATAGGTATTTACAAGTGTAAATTACAGAACCGTAATGCTCGCAGGCGTGTTGAATTTTAAACTAGTAATTTCCCTCCAGATACATTTCCTCTATCATACGTGTATTCTACCCATTGCAATTAAAGTATCTCCTTTACTGTAAGCATGTCACGGATAATACATAATATACTTTATACACCCACATACTTGGTTATTTATCTACTTAGCTTCCCTTTACTTTATCAGGTTCTGGTTAGTTAATCCCTTTGCCTCCAGAGCTGCACACAGAACTTACATTATATTATTTACAAATGCTTTCCTAATATGGGACCGCGTTCTTTGAAAATACAGCTTGTTTGGTAGCGTTACATTCAAAGCCAATCAAATTACATTCTGTCAACTACAATAATGGGTAAAGCATATGCTTCAGAAGATAAGCTAAGGGTCTCGATTTAGTACAGTGATTTAATGAAGTGAAAACGTCTCTAGGGCTTTTATTGGATTAGATAAAATATACGGACTCGTGTTACGCCTCTTAAAGTGAGATGCTTTTCCATTTTAATTTCCTAGACGATTTCTTCTTCTTTATCGTTTTACACATAGACTAGGAAGTGGGATTTAAGTGGTTTTATAAAAGAACTTAAAACTGATGCAAAAGATTTAAAAACTTTACTAGAATGATTGTTTCGAGCTTCGATAATCTATTGGGGTTAACTGGAGAAAGTTTGTTGAAAATAATAACAAATTTTAGAAAACCCATACCACCAGAAGAAATTATATACGATTATGTGTAATTATTCTAAAAGAAAACATAATCTATATACATATAAGCGAAATACCACTCACTCACTCACTGACACACACATCACGATTTCTCAAAAACTACCGAACGGATTGGAATGAACTTTGGTATGTAGCTTCCTCTAGAGCCATAAGTGTTCACTAAAAAAGATTTTTTTTAAATTGGAAATTTTGGGGGGTTTGGGGATTAAAAATTACTAAATCACGATTTCTCCAATATTACTTAACGGATTGGAATGAAATTTGGTATGTAGCTTCCTCTAGGGCCATAGGTGCTCTCTAAGAAAGGGTATGAAAAATTTAGAAATTTTAGGAGGGGTTTGGGGGGATCAAAGTTACTAAATCATAATTTCATATCTTTTATTATTATGACAATAGTGCTTTTATTA
>JAGFPH010001151.1:194019-215472 GCA_018207615.1 Philaenus spumarius
CATTACAAAATGAGGAAGTGCAATGTCCATTTCAGTCGTCTCACCAAGTTTACTATTTGCAAAACGCGAAGTAATAATATGACCAATTCAGTATTATTACCAGAAACACACTTTTTATAACGTAACTTAGAAAATGATGAAACACAATGTCCATTTCAATTATTTTATTATTTGTACATGTAATTATAGGCCTACCCTAAAATCATTGTTAGTATGTTTAATTTATTTTACCTGCTTTAACGAATAAATAAAAAATATAATAAAAATGAATTGCTGTTCTTTTATAAGCGCATTACTGGAAAAGGACTGGACCAATTTGTTTTTTTTTGTTTTACAATGTTCGTAATAGTCCGAACTAGGTTTTTGTATAAGTAAAATTTTTAAAGTTTCCCGAAAAAGTTTCAAATTTGGAAAAAAACAAACGGCCTCTTTTGTATAGACTCTTGACCATAGCGCACAAAAACAGCTGTTCGTATAAAAAGCTTAGCAAGACGTTGTGTCTACATTCATAACCACAGCAACATTACTTATCAAATTTGAAGAGTATTAGCTTTTTTAGGTTACGTTGACAAACTAAAATCAAACAAAAATCAACTAAAAATGCTTACTATATTTTAATTCAATTCAAACATTGGTTGTTACATAATGTATTATATAAATCAGCTGACTTAGATCAAAAACTGAATACAATTTCAGGTTAGGCCTATAATGAACCGAAACCCGTTTATTTTCAAATAATTGGGCCAATTTAGAATCAAGTTTTTTACAATATACCTATTCTCAAGTAGCATAAAAACCATTTTACAAATCGATTACTTAAGTCAATGTAATGAGATGGAATAACTTTACTACCCTTTAAATTAAATCAAGCAATAGCGAACTAGTGGGTTCACTAGTTTATAATAAGTACTAAAAAATGCTTGCAAAATGTTTGATGTTTAATATAATTTTTCAAATAAAAATACTACAATTTAATATTGCAAACTGATTTGTATATAAATGAAAACAATTTATTAAACACTAGTTGACCCGTACGGCGTTGCCCGTGGTGGTTGGTATTTTCGGTCTTTTTAACGTAATTGTATTGTTTTTAAGTGTTCAGTCATTGAGTGGTATTTGGCTTTTATATATATAGATATTAAATAATAAAAGCACTGTTGTCATAATAATAAAAGATCTGAAATTATGATTTTAGTCATTTGTTCCCCCAAACCCCAATAAAATTTCAAATTTTTTAAAACCCTTTTTAGTGAACACTTATGTCCTTAGAGGAAGCTACATACCTAATTTCATTCCAATCCGTTCGGTAGTTTTGAAGAAATCGTGATTTAATAACTTTGATCCCCCCCCCAATCCCCCCTAAAATTTCGAATTTTTTCAAACTCTTTCTTAGTGAGCACCTATGGCCCTAGAGGAAGTTACATACCAAATTTCATTCCAGTACGTTCTTTAATTTTGGAGAAATCGTGATTTAGTAATTGTTACCCCCTAAACCCCCCTAAAATTTCCAATTTCTTAAAACCCTTTTTTAGTTAACACTTATGGCCCTAGAGGAAGCTACATACCTAATTTCAATCCAATCCGTTCGGTAGTTGTGAAGAAATCGTGATTTAATAACTTTGATCCCACCCCACTAAAATTTCGAATTTATTCAAACTCTTTCTTAGTGAGCACCTATGGCCCTAGAGGAAGTTTCATACCAAATTTAATTTCAATCTGTTCTGTAGTTTTGAAGAAATCGTTTTTTAATAACTTTGATCCCCTCAAACCCCCCCTAAAATTTCGAATTTTTTCAAACCCTTTCTTAGTGAGCACCTATGGCCCTAGAGGAAGCAACATACCAAATTTCATTTCAATCCGTTGGGTAGTTTTTGAGAAATCGTGATGAGTGAGTCAGTGAGTGAGTGAGTGGTATTTCGCTTGTATATATATAAATAAATTATATGACATTCATTATGTTGACGAAAGGCGGAATCTAAACACCTACTGATCTTGGTGTACTTTCATCTTTGGGTTATACAATGAGGACCTTTCTTGAACAAGGGCCGCGAGTTTGTCTGCATCGAGTTCCAACTTCAATACAAACACGACACAAACTAATTTTCAACATCGTGATGATTCGTTACGCATGCGCACAAGCAAAAGACGAACAGACTGTCTGCTCGCGACGACGTAGGAACTGTCGAGAAATTCTGTCTTCTCGCAGCATTTTGTCTCGTCTCCTTCGATGTGAAACCCCTAATTCAAACTGCATTGGATAAAGGACCTGGAGACAGTTTGCAACATCGCTTCGTGTTTTGTCTCCTCCAGCGTGAAACCGGCCTCAGTGAGGCATGAGTTTGGGTATTTGATCAACGTTGTTAAACACCACCGGATGTGCTTTTCTCTGTTTCATTGGAAAACGACATTTCCAGAAACCCTAATGGTTATACCACAAATAATTTCCAGTTCAGAGAAAAGTTCAAAGCCATTCTTGAGTACAAATTCTTTTATTACTCATGACGCCTTGTTGAAAAGCCAATCTTCAACTTGTTATGGGCCAATTGGTGTTAGGTTTACTAACACAGCATGAAAGATAAGGCAATGTAGGACTTTAATCTCTGACTGGGTGTTTACAATACTGTACATACTGTATAAGTTGTTGTGAACGGCTTTTCAGTTTGTTTATACTTGAACAAACTAGAATTTCAACCATGTTTAATGTATTTCGATTGATTACCATATTATGCAAAGCATAAGAACTCATCTTATAATATAACCAATCCTATTACTTTAAATCAGCAATTCTTGTATCTATCTTTGTTTGTATCTGTGGCGGTTCTCGAAAACGGCTGTTACGAATTCAAAGAAATTTTGCATTTAGGTGTAGTTTTGATTATTAAGTACACCCATATAGTTGTATTTCGTGTAAAAACGAAATTTTTATGAGAAAAACTAATTTAAAAGTTGAAAAATTTTAACATAGGGTCTTATGGGTTGCCATGTTGGTTACAAAATAAAAACGAAATATTAAATAAAGCGATCAAAACAGCTGTTTATAAACAAGCCAATTTATACTGTTTTATCAGCTGTCCATTGGATATTTTTTAATTACTGTTAAAAAACAAGCTAATTTATAGTGTTTTAACACGTTGGAATTAGAATAGATTGGGCCTGATTTAACAATAAAATTTTGTCAAAAAAAAAGTAAACTTGGCAAAGATGGATAAATTCTAATAGTCGATTTTGTGATATAAGCCTGGCTCATTTCTGAAATATAGTATTGAGTTTATGTTAATCCTGCGATAATTTGTACCATATTTAGGCCTGGTTTCAAAACTTTAGTTGACAGAAGATAGTAGTTGAACTAGGACTAAAATCGTAATGAAAACCTCTCACGTTTCTAAATCATGCATTTGAGGTTATAATTAATCTTGTAATTACTGTTAATATATTTAAGCCTGGTTTCATAATTTTACAAACCTATGTACAAACGAGCCAAAGCTGAACGAGATTCTTTAGCGAATTTTCCAACTGCGAGCGAAGTGAAGTAGCCATCTGAGGCCGAAGGCCGAGGTTGGTTTGGGACGCGAAGCGTCCAGGGGCAGAGCCCCTAGTGACTATTTTATATGATCGAATTGAATGGTTTCAGATTCACTTACAAGCTTTTACTGAATCAATCAATGGAATCGCAGAATTCAAATCTTCTGTTCGTGTAGTCATGATTCCAAATGGTAATATCTTACGACAGAGCTCTCCCAGGAGACCCGCAATGGGTTTGACTAGAGACGTAAATGTAATTTGCGGTGTTCTGTGCAAATCGTCCTATCGTATTGGGTGTATACTTTTCAACCACCTCTCTATAAATCTCGACAATCTTAAGAGATGAAACAATCAAAGAGGCTAGGCTAGTAAATTAGTTTAACCTCAAAATTGTAATTCAAGAAATTAGTAAATTGAACATTCAGAACTTTTGGAACTTTGATTAACCAACATAAATTATTAGAATTAACATTTACACAATTTTAATAATAATATAAACTATACTTACGTTGCCAAAACAATAAATGTAAACGCAAAAGATTTTATTTCAGTAACCTAATGACAACTTTACTTCTTATTGGGGAAACGATTATAAAATGTAATTAGTTGTAGTATGGAATTGGAATAATTACGTATGTTTTAAATAATGTAAATATTGTAAAGTGTAAATAATATAGGTAGAGATTTGAATAGTTAACTCTAGTGTGATAATTTTAGCGTGAATCATCTGTTCTGATAAGTGAATCGATATTTCGATAGGTATCCATGTTTCTGACCCGATCGTTAGCGGAAAGACACGAGTGAAAACAGAAGTTTATAAATATGGATATTTAAACAAAGTTATAAATAAAACAATTTTAACAGTATGGCATCGATTACCTCAAATCGAACAAGTATTACAATATTACGGGACAAACTGAATGAAAACATAAGAAAAGTTTCAGCATCAAATATAAACAGTTTAAATAGATAGAACTGAAGCTGATTAAGGCAGTGGTTTTTATTTGTAGGGGCACGAATTTTAAAATTTCCCAGTTTCGTTGTTGAACTCTTATGGAAGTTATGTAAATGAATATTTGAGTTGAAGATTAATAGTAAAATATAAAAAAACTAATATAAGTATAACAACAAAGGAGACAAATCTTTAAAAAAACAAAAACAACAATTGAGCCAGAAAATAAGCTGAAGTTTGGTTCAGAAGAAATAACTTATTTTGTATTAATTAAAAATTGAACTTGTAAGGTAATGAAGCCTACAAGTACAGGCTTCAAACGTTATTAAATATCCACCTGATATTTAATAACGTTTGGAGAACTGTTTGCTGTAAAACAATTTATATAAATATTTGTGTATGAAACTTTGGACTTATACATTTTATATTTCGGATTATAAAATTAAATCAATTGAACATTTAGATAAATTTAGAACAGATCGTTAGTATAGTTAATTATGTTAGTTAAATTTAAATATCTGTATACTATAGCCAGACCCAGATACCCCCCGAGAAAGAGAGATTAGATTATATTTTTGTTTAATTAATTGTACTTGTAAATGTAATAATAGTTGTAATTATAAATGTTTTATCTTGAATAATAAATAATTCATTAATAATTTGTAAACGTTTGAGTTATTGTAACTTTGCTTTCAACTATAGAATTTAAGTGAAAAGTAAATTAGAATAAATTTTTTTTAAATATTATAAATGATAAATAACATTTTAAAATTTCTGCCCCATGTAGAGAAAGTAGTATAGAGATTTAAACAATTTACCTACCCTCCGAATTAGGTATTGCTTTAGGGTCTTTAAAGAATTTATTAAACGAAATAAAATACTTGTCGATAACGAATTGTCATAGGAAAGATGAGCTATTGCATTGCAGAGACTCTTAAAGCGATATCCAAGGATGGGGAAATGGGAAATTGGCATCTGTCATGGTCCCCATAACACGTTTTGGAGTATCATTAAACATTTTATATGTATTCGCCCTCTAAAGACCGTATTTGAATTATGATTTCGTCAAAATTTAGAACAAACGTTGGTTTTTAGTCACTCTCGGACGAATTAGTTACAAAAAATCCAATAATAGAAAGTAAGGTTTTGATAGGTAGTTGTTGTCTATTTTTAAGATTTTTCGTACTACAATGAATTTTTTTGGGGTTTTTGTGGAGAAATAAATGTAGCAGATAATTCTGCATTGTTTTATTTACTCGACCTTATAGCCAGTTCGGTTGGCCCAAAATCAATCAAAACGTAAAATTCCATAACAGTAACTAGGTCAAATCCACTTGAGGGATTTTACCCACAAGTTTTTCTGCTGCGAGCGGAACGAAGCAGCGCGTGGTACAAACTTTTCAAAGTAAAATATCTGAAAAACAAAAAGATTTTACGAACAAATATTATAGTATACAAAATTTAGAACCTTTAAAAGACAAATCCAACTCTGAATCACTTTTTACTTTCTCACTATACTATAGTATAGAAAAAGTATAGTGATCGTAAAAAAAAATAGATGTTGAGATTTTTGTAGAAATATCCGTTTTGGGACCCCTGAGTCCAAAAAAGTGGTTTTTACAAAATGTCTGTCTGTATGTATACAAAGCTAGAGCGAAAACTATTCTATCGATTTCAAACAAATTTGCACCAAACATGTCAATTAGGCCTATATAAATGCACGAAAAAGGGTTTCGAAACATTTTGGAAAAAAAACCCTTTTTGGTCAAAAAAACCCTAAAAAATCAGTTATTATTTTTTAATAAAAAAACTGCTCTAACGATTTTGATCAAATTTGGCTGATTTGTAGCCACTAATGTACCCTACGATATGCATAAAACGGTATCTTTCTAAAAAATCTTGTTTAGCTAGTAATAATAATATTAACTGATTTTTGGGGTTTTCTGGCCAAAAAGGAGTTGTTTTTCAAAATTTGTCAAAACATTTTTTCGTACATCTATACAGGCCTAATAGACGTGTTTTCTGCAAATTTTTTTGAAATCGTTCGAATAGTTTTCTCTCTAGCTAATAATAATAATATTTATTAGTTAATCTCCTACTTTAATAAATCACCTCTCCTATTCCTCCTACAATAATAAAGTCACAATGAATCTGTTTAATAATTTAAATATGTTTGTGAGAAAGTATGTGCCAGTTTCTGGTACCATTTATTATATATAATAATGTTTTTTGACAAATAGACCTACAGTTTTATAAAATAATATCTAAATATCCTTATAATTGTACACATTTACCGAGTTAAAAATTCCCCCAGAATAGTTAGGTAGGACTACATTAGGTTTTTTGATATTTTAAGTAGTATTTTTTTATATTATATATTTCTCATGTGTAGCAATTAATTTGCTTGTGATTTTTCACGGGAGATTACTAGTTTATCTATAAAATTAGTATTATAAATAATGCTCTAAAGAATAATGTATTGCAAACATTCTTAATTTACTATAATTCGTTTAAAAAAATTGTAACCACCTTTTCAGTAGTTTAGTTGGTGTGTTCTTAGTTGGCTATGTGGGACCAATTTGTATTTTTTTGAATTTCTGATTTTGTACAGGATGAAATCACTACTTTGGTCTCTACCAATACAAACGTATCAGGTTCTTTGATTTCGTGCCTTTATCAAACCAATCGCTAAAGTTTGCTTTGGGAAAACAAATAACAAGGCGTAATAATCCCGCCAGAGTGTCACAATGCAAACCTTTTCCTTGCAAATAACCTCAACACAAACACAAGTGCTATAGCTGGATCTGTGAGGCTTATCGTGTCTAAACATTGGCTTTAGCTCAACTTCAAGTAATAAAATATAATTTGCGGGAAACCTTGTAACTAATAGAATAACGTAAATATGTTTAATACATGATTTAAAAATAGTTTAATGGCTAAATATTTGTTGTTTTTTTAAACGCTAGGGTAAACCCTTGCGTGCTTCGCACGATAATCCCATACCGACCTTCTATACACATATGCCTAATCATGTTATCTTTTCTTTATAATAAGGATGTAGTATTGGGATAATAATAACCCCAAAGCTAATATGGTAAATAATGTTAATTGTTAAAATCAAATTATTTCGAATATTTTATAACAGCAGTTATAATAAAAGTTAAAAGAACCAGCAAGACTCAGGTCTACACTTTAATAAAAACCTAACCTAGAAGTTAGAAATACGAATGATTGCTTCAAAGTTTAAAATAAGCTGTTAATGGAAATATTGGAGCAAACAGCTGTTTTACCTGTTATTTTATTCAATCAGTTGCTTTGGAAATTTATGAAAATACATTGAAGAAATATGTGTTGGTTCATCAATCTAGGCCTAACCTAAGAATTTTTTTTCCGACTAGATTTACAAATATTGAAATAAAAAATGTTTTTATCAAAATGTATTACAGCCTATGTTACTCAGTGAAAGTGTAGCTTTTTATAAGTAAAACTATTTTTTCAATCGGTTCAGTAGTTCAAGAAATTACCCCCTACATACAGTACAAACAAACAAACAAACAAATTTTACCTCTTTATAATATTAGTATAGACTAGATTCTCTAATAGTTCCATTAACAGCTGGTTTTAAAATTTGAAGCAATTATTTGTATTTCTAACTTTAAGGTTAGTTTTTTTATTAAAGTTTAGACCTGAGCCTTGCTGGTTCTTTTAACCTTTATTACAACTGCTTTTACAAAATATTCGAAATAATTTGATTTGAACATTTAACATTATTCACCATCTTAGCTTTGGGGTTACTATTAATCCTACACCTAATTATGAAGAAAACATAACATGATTATGTGGAAAGAAGGCTCTAACGTGGTTGGCGTGCGGAGCATGCAGAGGTTTCCCCTAGTATTGAATAATTTTAGCTTTATAGTTTGTATGAATTTAGTGAATTTTATTTTTTATTGTATAGGGCTAGCTGCAACATTTATGTAAATTTTTGTTTACAGTGACCATAATCTCCAAACAATCCTGGTAATAAAATGTGTAAGTGGTGAAATTTAAATGTAATTAATGTGTTAGTTTTTTAGAATATAGAAAGAAATAAGTGGATTAATTATTTAACTTTAAGTGTTGTTACTCCAATTCATCCCTTTGAATTAAGTAATCAAATTGCAAATTGTTTTCTATATCCCTTAACAATAATATTACATAATTTCAGCTTTATACCTTGTAGGAAGCTAGTTTAATATAAATTTATTGTATAGGGGTAGCAACCCCTTGGATTGTAACGTCTAAATACTTCCGGAAGTGATATGGATAAAGTGCGAAATTTTTAGTGAAATCGCTAAAATAGTTTTTGAGTCTATAAAAGACAAAGAAACAAACGTTCATTAAGTTAGGAGTACTTACCTGATTTAATTCAGTTAACTACGTTCAATTATCTACGTTGGTTTGTAAATAACAGTTTGTAACGATTTATAACGCATTGCGTTGATTGATTCGCGTGATAGATTACACTTGTATATAGAATGTAATCAATCTAACAAACAGTTATCATGACAAACATTAATTTTAAGCTAATGTCTCTTCTACGTCAATAGCGGTGATCTTAAGCTTTGAAATTATGCTTGCATCATACATTTTCATGAAGAACTGAGGGATATATGACGTTGTCGCAAAACACACATTTCAGAAATAATATATATCATGTAATGTAAAAAGTTAAAAAATCTAAATTATGACTCTTCCCTTTTCGCGGCTGTAGAACAACACTTTTGTTAATCCCAAGCAGAAGAGATTACACATAACCTGTTGCCCGGATTCAACAAGTAGCAGCAGAGTGCTTGGCACAATGACTAAACCTGTTTAGTTTGCATTTTATATAATAGTTTTATCTCAGCCGTGTTAAGCCAGGCGAAGCTGTAATCCAGAAACTTTTATAAAAAGTGAATTACATTGTTTTATCTTGGTAGTAAAGTTTGCCTGTGATATTATTAATTAATTATAGTAGGATAGCGCAATTATAAGATAATTAAAGATGAATTGACTGTGATAATTTTCTCGTTAATGTAAAGAGAACTTTTCTTTCTGCAAAAACTGTATAATTGAATTTACCTGCAGAAAGCAAAGTTGGCTATTTCAGTTTTATATACTGTGTGCAAAAAAGGTCCGCCCCCCTTTGATTTTTTTGCTTGTTCAAACAAACAAATATCTTTTGGGGAGCGACACTAACTTAATCCAATGTATCTTTTGACGTTATCGGAAATTTTGAGTGTCCCCCAAGAATGGGGGATTTTGGGGGCAACTCAAATTTTTTTAATTTGAAGTATGGTCATGTGATACCCCATTTTAAAGGTATATTTAAGACTAGGAAAATGACATGAAGAAAATAAAAAAACGGACCACCCAAAACAAAATGGTGGCCCTTAACGTGTTGGAATAAATCAACAAAGTTGGTAATATCTCGAAAAGGAAGAGTATTTAGAAAAAATTTCAAGAGACAAAAAATGTTTATTTCAAAGTGCTCCTCCATCTTCGAAAATTTCGTAAACAATTAAATTTACGAAATTGATTTGGAAGCAATTTGTTATGTCAAGCACTTTGAAATAAACATTTTTTGTCTCTTGAAGTTTTGCCTAAAAACTCTTCCTTTTCGAGATATTAGCAGCTTTATGTCGATTTATTTCAACACGTTTAGGGCCGCCATTTTGTTTTTTGTGGTCTGATTTTTATTTCTTTATGTCATTTTCCTAGTCTTGAATAGACATTTACAATGAGGTATCACATGACCATACTTCCCATTTAACAATTTTGAGTTGCCTCCAAAATCCCCCATTTCTGGGGGATACTCAAAATTACCGATAATGTCAAAAAATATTTTGGATTAAGTTAGTATCGGATCCAAAAGATATTTGTTTGTTTGAACAAGCAAAAAATTTAAAGCGGGAGGGACGGACTTTTTTACACACAGTATAAGCTCATTTAAATAACTGTCAAACAATAATCATTTAAAAAATATTAGTTTTAATGCTGCATATGTTTCAAAGTCAGGCGTCGGTGTTTATTTGTTTTTTATGCAGAGCAAGCAGAGTGGCAGATAGGCTAAAGGCGTTAGTTCAGTCGACTATCGCCTCCAATACAGGTCCCGTAGGTTCGAACCTTCTTAATTACTGTAAATTTGCATGCGCTATACGATGCTTCCCTTCATTAGTAATATATTTATGTGATGACCAAGTAGTCTAACAATATCTAGGAAATATTTTAACAAAGAAAAACAGAAAGAATCGTGGGACTGCCGAGAGAAGTGAAAACTGCCATGAATATAAATCGTTGGTTATAGTGGTTTAGTTCGAAATTTTTTCATTATTTTTATCCAAAAAATATAAACTAACATACTGTAAACAAGATTGTCTGTAGTCAAATGATAATAAATACAAACACAATCTTAGGTTTGAGAAAGGCTTAATCTATGCTAATATTATAAAGAGGTAAAATTTGTTTGTTTGTATGTGGGGGGTAATCTCTGGACATACTGAACCGATTGAAAAAATATTTTTACTAATAAACAGCTGCACTATATCTGAGTAACATAGACTATAATTCATTTTGATAAAAACATTTTTTATTTTAATAAATGTAAATTTAGTAGGAAGGAATTCTTAGGTTAGGGCTAGACTGATGAAACAACGCATATTTCTTGAATGTATTTACATTAATTACCATAGCAACCAATTGAATAAAACAACAGATGAAACGTCTGTTTGCTCTAATAGTTCCATTAACAGCTGATTTCAAACTTTGAAGCAATTATTTGTATTACTATCTTTTAGGTTAGGTTTTTATTAAGTGTAGACCTGAGCCTTGCTGGTTCTTTTAACCTTTATTACAACTGCTGTTGTAAAATATACGAAATATTTTGATTTCAACATTTAACATAATTTACCATCTTAACTTTGGGTTATATATTAATTCTACACCTTTATTATGAAGAAAACACAACATGATTATGTGTATGTGGTTCCAACGGAGTTGGGGTACGGAGAACGCAAGGGTTTCAAATAGTTTATTATAATTTCAATATTAAAGTTAAACAGCTGATTTGTATTAAAATTCGCTTCGATTCACGCGCTCATTCGTTCCACTCGCAGCGGAAAAACTCGCTTGCCAGTTTGCACCTTGACCTTGCGGCCTCGGGTTATGGACTGCCTTGCTTCGCTCGCAGCGTACAAACTTGGCCATAGGCATCGGATCATAAGATGCCTCCACGTAAAATCCCGTACGAGGATTTGAACCGGGTATTTTATGGTATTTTTGGTCGATTTTGGGAGAACTATAAGTTTGTGTAAAAAAACAAAATGTGCAGAATAATATCATACATTTATTGTTTTAGATAAAACCTTAAAAACAAGTTTTATTCTATTACGAAAAGTTTCAGAGTTGACCCGTTCTGGTAAAAAAACGGCCCCCCAGTTGCTGGATTGTTTTGGCTAACGAACTTTTCTGAGCGACATATACAACCAACGTGTGTGTACAATCGGACATAAAATGCGGTAGTTAGAGTGCAAAAACATGTATACTAAAATATATACAATTTATCCTATTACTTTAAATAAGCAATTCTTGTATCTATCTTTGTATCTGTCGCGGATCTCGAAAACGGCTCTAACGATTTTGATGAACATTTGCATACAGGGGTTATTTGACGTCAGGAATTGAATGCGCTAGGTCTTATGTATTCAAAAACTCGCATAAAGTCTGAAAATGCGCATAAAATTTAAAAACTGAACTTTGTACAAACGAGCCAAATATTAGCGAGAGCCTTTAGACAGTTTTCCAACTGCGAGCGAAGCGAAGCAGCCATCTGAGGCCGTAGGCCGAGGCGGGGTTTGGACTAAAGCGTCCAGGGGCACAGCCACTAGTTTAAAACGTGTTCTGGGGACAATGATCGGTGCTCATTTATTACTCCCAACCATCACATAGCTCATCTTTCCTTTCGAAATTCGTTATAACTTTCACTGCTGTGTTCCTGGTAACATGGTCAGGTCTATGATTCATTGTCATTTAAAAAAGCAGCGGATTTTTTTATTGGTGATAGAAAAACATAAACATATGAGTAAATAAAAACCACAGTTGTTTCCGTGGGTAAAGTGTTAAAACCAAACCAATTCTAAGCGAGACGGTTGGTTCTTACCTGGCTGAAATTAAAGACACCCTGTATCAATGCTCATCATGTATAACTAACAACTTGTTGGCCACAACCGCACACAAATTGTCCAATCACATGTCTGAACACATAAATTATTAATCGTCACAACACGTTGCAAACACACATTACAAAGCTGGTTTATGATCGTCGGACCGGCTTAGTTATAACGCGTAACTTTGCCATAAAATGGCCGACGACGTAATAAAACAACACGTTTTATTTACGACTTGTTTGGATTAAATTTCGTCCTTTGAATTGGGCTTATAGCGAAATGTACATCCTGAAGTAGAAACTTGTGTTATCCTACTAATCAAACATCACCAGTCAAATATTGTTTATGATTTTTTTAAAAGATTCAAATAAGATTAGTTCTTATGATTTGTTTATGTGATAAAATGTCAGCACTACACGCGCAAAATATGTGGCTCAATGTGCCTCTGCAATTGAGAGACACGGAATAGCTTCACACAAGTCGTGTTTCACCTCGATTAGAAAGCCGTTTATAAAAACACCGCGTCAATCAGCATAGGATTGGAATAGTAGACCAAATGGATCCACTTTTGTTGAGAAATAATTCGTTTAATTTGCATAAATGATTAACTTCCTAGCAAAGCTGGAAAAGAATTCTTATTACAATTTTTCTTCAACTCACTACCGTCCATGGACCAGTTCACGGTCGGCTCGGCTCTTTCCGGATTGCCTCGGGCTGCCCCGTATAGACCATCGCGTTATAACTGCGTTCTCGCATACGTATATTAACCCTCAGACAAAGAGGGGGATTTCGGCCATGAGAACCAAACATTTTCGAAAAAATCCAATTTATGACTATAACTAAAAGTAAAAAATTAAATAAATGAAAAAAATACTAAACATGCTTTTATATCTATTTATGTTATTCATGGATAGAAAAGCATGTTTAAAAAATTAGTTTTTTCATTTATTATTTTTTTTTAAATATGTTAGACGCATGGAACGACTGCAAACAAAACGCCAGTTTAACCCTTAATTACTACAGACCGTCTATCAGACCGCGCGGGAAATTTCAACAGGGATTTCTCCCTCGCCTTGGAACACTGTATCCCGCACTTCACAGAACCTTCCTGACCTTGGGTGGTCAGTAGAGATGTGTAGGTCCGAGATTTTTAAGGAGCCGTGTCCGGACCTACATCCAGCTCTCTGGACCTACATCCCGGAACCGTGTCCGACGGACCTGTATGGGTCCGGCCAAGGCCGACGGAATGGAATGAATTTGTGGACATGAATCACGTGGTCGTATACAATCCAGTCGGAGTGTATTGCTGACATGAATCCAATCCATTCCAATCTGTACTGCAACCAGGCTAGGATTTTATTTTGTAGCGTGTAATGAACCTATATTAAGTAAAATATTTAGACATCTACTGATATGATTGTAGGCTTTATAAATATTTTTGATTTAATTCAAGTCGTGAATAATAATATAATTATTTACATTATATTTTTATTTAGAAAAACATTTATATGTTCGGTAAAATATTTTTTTTACAAAATAATGGATTCACAACATTAGGTCTATTTATATATAGGCCTAGATACAAATCGTAAATGTATGGTAATTGTTTACTATGTTTGACAAGTGTGAATTAAATGCGTTACATTAACGAAATAATAATTTTAAGCAGAACATTTCTATTTAACATTTACATCATTCATCATTTAAACAAAAATAAATCAGATCAGGATAATTCCGCCAGTTTACCCATTCCAAGCTAAATATCATGATGAAGGATTGTGTTACTACAAACATATTATTTTCATTATCTAGCTATTGAGAAATAATAATAATTAACAAATTAATAAAATTAATTTCATAATAATAAACTTAAACGGGAAGAAAACACACGAGTTTTATCTATGAATTGTAAACAACGCAACACTGACTAAAGACGGTTGGTCGGAACTGGATCCTGGAATGAACTGAATGAATACGGAGTGGAAGGTAAAGAGATTCCCGCGTTAAAAGGATACGTGTCCGACTCACACTCGGACCTACAACGCAACGCTGACAAAAGATAGTCAGTCGGAACTGGACCTTGGAGTGAACTGGATGAATACGGAGTGGAAGGTAAAGAGATTCCCGCGTAAAAAGGATACGTGTCCGACTCACACTCGGACCTACATCCATCAGTTCCGGCGGCGGATACAGGTCCGCGGACCCGTATCCATCCGGACCTGCCCATCTCTAGTGGTCAGTTGAGCAGTGGAATCGCACGAGTGAAATCGAAGCCGGTTTGTGAGTTATCGATCTGTTGCGGTCTGAGAAACGTTCCGTAGTGATTATACATGCAAAATCGATCCATTGAAATAAGAAAATGTGCATGTTTACAGTTGAAAAATATGTTGTCCTTGTTACTATGATACTCAACAATAACAGATATGTTGGTTTAATTAAATAATCCTTATAAATAAAACTGAGAATCTGTGTGTGTGTGTGTGGGTCGCCGTACGGACAAATTATAGAGAGTTAAGCCATGAAATTTTCAGGAAATGTTCCTTAGGTAATGTAGTTTTGCACCTATGTCTTAGTTTTTTGTATTTCCTCTAGGGCTTTGATTTACGGGCACCCAAAAAAATGCAATGTTAATCTTATGGAGTGAAAAAGACGTAAAAATCAAAACATTTGTCTGCAATTAAACTAACACAGCTGTGGTATATACTGTTTATTTTAATTCACTGCCATCTAAATTAAACATATGGGTTAAACTGCAATCCAAATATACCATATAAAATTTTATTCGTGGAATTTATAATATCTTTGCAACTATGCATTTTATAAGATGATATTATTGATTTTAATTTAAATAGCATTTTAATGTTTGTAATACATTTTCTGATTCATTATAATAAATAAGAAGGTTTTTAAGAAAATTGTATGAAAGGTGTAGTCAGCTGATTGTTCAGTATTTGTACAGTTATTGTTTACAACTTTTAGTCAACTAAAAATTTAAGTGCACTGGCACCTAAATTAGACATATGGGTAAAACAGCAATTATAAATAAAACGTAACATATGTTTTTAGAAGGCTCCATTGGGGGTTGGCGTGCGGAGCACGCAGGGGTCTCCCCTAGTTAAAACATAATTTTCATTTAAAAATGTGTATAATATATAGGCCTATTGCATGTTTTACAGTATAAAATTAAAAACCCCAAAAAACTATACAAAAACGAAATTTGATTTTTTTTTTCTTATTAGGTTATTAAAACAAAGTTAAAAAAAGTTTGGAGTGTGAATGCTAGGTAAATATATATTTTTTAAAGTAACCACACATGTTTAAACAAAGCGGTCTGACAAAGGGATCTCCGTAGTACTTATTGGACAAAAGACGTCCGTAGTAGTCGAGGTTTAAATAATTCGACATCGCAGAATACCGCTGACGTGAGTTGAACGAATTTCCAAAATTTAGCTTATACGTATTACCATTTTAACCAACTACTTGGGAAATGGGCCTACACACGAAGGCGCTGAATAGCTGCCTCCGTGTACGTAACACATTAGAAGTATTTGTTTGCACTTCAGCCTCCAGCCCTCAGCGGAACTTTGTCTTTTGCACATTGACCGTGAGGTATTGACTATGGACTGCTTCGCTTCGCTCGCAGCTTACAGACTCGCTTTGTATGGTACTTTTATAGTATATTACGTTTTGATCGATGTTTAGAGAGACGAAACTAGCTATAAGTTCGTGTGGAAAAACAAAACATCCGGAATAATCTCGTATATTTATGTTTTATATAAACCCCCAAAATGTAATTCTAGAACGATAAGTCTCAAAACATGTTTACTTCCAGTCAAAAAAGTGATTCCGATTGTTGATATTTTTGGTTAACGAACTCGTAGGAGCGATTTAGTAGGCTATACCTACTTACTTTTCTTTACCCGATGTCCGCTCTTGGCTGTTGAGCTTCCCAGTAACGACCAATTCTCGACAAAGGGTTATCCAGCTCGGTGCAGCTTGAGATGTGGTCTCCATCCATGATACCATCGAGACAGAGCGGACACGCATCAGATTCTGCAACGCCAAAGCGATGGAGATGGGCCTGGAGATAATCATGGCCCTTCAGGTGTCGGAAGTCAGCCACGGCAGTTGAGGATGGTCGTTCCTTTATTTGGTATAGTGTTTCAAAGTTGCATCAATAAGTTGTTTGGCAGACGTGAGGCTGGTTTAAACGTTTGGTTGCTTCATCTATGCCCCATATTTTGCTCTTTCGTTCCCTTCGATGCCGACGTGACTCGGGATCCATTGCTAATTGCCCAGTTATTTTACAGTAGCTGGGAGATTGCTTCTCGTCATTGGGATACGTTCGGACAGTCTGTGGTAGAGTTGTCGGATATTTCAACTATGGAAGCTTGGGAGTCTATAAAGAAGACGTTGGTGACTCGTTGCTGGCTGATCGGTAAGTGCTTCTGCAGCCAATCGCGCTTCCATTACTTCGCCGTCAAAATTACTTGCGTTTGCCCCGACAACGCTGGCTGGTTTCAAACAATTTGGAGAAAGCATCAGCTCCAGCTCCAGTGGGAACCAGTTTAGACCCATCGGTGTAGACGTGCAGCCAGTCTGTATTCTCTCGAGAGCAGACATTTTTAGTTCTTCTGGGAGCGCAAGCTGCTTGGGGGTATTAAAGTTCAGCAACTATAATCTTTGGAGAGACTTGGCAGCAGGCAAGCTGTTGAAAATTTAAGCGGGGTTGGGTTTCATCACAGATGTTCTTCAGCATGTTGTAGTGTGATTTAGTATACCAGCGTGTGTAACAAATCGGACGTAATATGTGGTCTTTAGAGTGCGAAATTTTTTTATTTACACGCCAAAACGTGTTCTGGATACTGTGATCGGTGCTCTTTGACAATCCCCAACCTTAGGTTTTACCATAAAGGTCACTGAAATAGTTCATATTTCCTAATTAAATTGGCTAATAATAGTCTTCGGTAAGTCGCCTACAATACCTTTCAACTTTTGCTCGAGGGATTTAGAAGTTAAAGTAATGATCACGTTGTTAGAAGCTTAGTTGCAATTTCCAAAGGTATTAAGTAATTAAGACTCTCCGATGGTAGTTGGAGACCTTAATTAACCTCAAGCAGGTTGTGTCCAGGACAAACTTAGCATACTAATACATGATACTCTCTATCCATTATATGTACGATATGTTTGCAGTATATGGCTCAAGAACACAAGAACTCTCTGTAAACACAATTGCACAAACGTAATGTAACCACGTACTGCAATCATTACAACTTTGTTTAACACAGTTTTAGTTTACTATAGAGCGGGGCTTTCTAATTGAGAAATAAATAAATCACTAGGGGAAACCCCTGCGGGAAGCCAGAAATACGAAAATAATTGCTTTAAAGTTTGAAATCAGCTGTTAATAGAAATATTGGAGCAAATAGCTATTTTAATTAATTTGTTGCTATGGTAATAAATGTAAATACATGTGTTGGTTTATCAATCTAGGCCTAATCTAAGAAGTTTTTCCTACTAAATTTACAAATATTCAAATAAAAGATTTTATTAGAATTAATTATAGCCTATGTTTACTCAAGGGTAGTGTAGAGTTTTATTAGTAAAACTATTTTTTCAATTGTTTCAATAGTTCCAGAGATTACCCCCTACTTAAAAACAAACAAACTTTAAGTCTTTATAATATTAGTAGAGATTAAGTAAATGTATCCTTTAATGAAATTATTTGTAGCTCACTGTGACAACGTTTATAGTTCAAATGAGTTTAAAAAGAAAATCTTGTCACGCAGTAAAAATAGTAGAAGAAAATAAAAATTAACTTACAACTAAGTAACTTTAGAATTTTAACTTTAGTAATGTATAAAGAAAGATGGTGTACGACACGTATAAATGGGTGAACCATGTCACCCACCAGCTGTTCACCGCGTACTACAATGCATCTTTGCTACATGAATTTTACATAGAAATTCTTTATTAAATCTATTTCATAGCTGAATATACAACCAAAAGGATAGGGTTTCTTATGATGTATTGGTAAAAAAAAATATTTCAATTGTATTTATATTGTTCTAACAAAAGAAGAATTTTGAAAAAGTATTTCTATGGACATACGCAATACCCCAACTAGAATTTTAATCATTTAGAGGAGTCTGATATTTATGTTATTTTCTCCTATAGATTTGCATATAACATATATCGAGGCTGTATGGTACGGTTAGGTACGATAGATTTCGGTAGAATACTGAGGCACAAAAGTGCCTAACGGGTCATTAGAAATTTTCACTTGAAAAGAAGATCTGTTTTACATTTTGTTTTAACAATGAAAAAAAAAACACAGAAACAATCAGCAAACAATAATATAATTAGGTCAATTATCAACAATGATATGCTAACAACAGTCTAGAAATTTCAAGCGTGCAGTCCTAATAGTTTATGAGAAAAGTGTAGGCCCACCCTAACTAGGCTAATTTAACATTGGCTGTATAAGTCTTTCCCGCTGCCCTTAAAATGATTCACTATGCTTGTATTTATAACCAACTAAACAGTGGGTAAAAAATGTTTAGAAGTCGTCTAGAGGACACCCACCTAATTTAACCGTAATTATTAATATACGGGACTAGCTGACCCGTTCGGCTTTGCCCGTGGTGGTTGGTATTTTCAGTATTTTGAACGTAATTGTATTCTTTTTAGGTGTTCAGTCAGTGAGTGGTATTTGGCGTTTGTGTTTATAGATCTTAAATAATAGAAGCACTATTGTCATAATAATAAAAGATCTGAAATAATGATTTTAGTAACTTTGATCCCCCCAAACCCCTCCTAAAATTTCGAAATTGTTTATACCTTTTCTTAGTGAGCACATATGGCCCTAGAGGAAGCTACATACCAAATTGCATACCAATCCGTTCGGTAATTTTGAAGAAATCGTGACTTAATAACTTTGATCCCCCAAACCCCCCCCCCCTATAATTTCAAATTTTTTTAAACCCTTTCTTAGCGAGCGCCTATGGCCCTAGAGGAAGCTACATACCAAATTTCATTCCAATCTGTTAGGTAATTTTGGAGAAATCGGGATTTAGTAATTTTTACCCCCAAACCCCCATAAAATTTCCAATTTTTAAAAACCATTTTTTAGTGAACACTTATGGCCCTAAAGGAAGCTACATACCAAATTTCATTCAAATCCGTTAGGTAGTTTTGAAGAAATCGTGATTTAATAAATTTGATCCCCCCGAACCCCCCCTAAAATTTCGAATTTTTTCTAACACTTTCTTAGTGAGCGCCTATGACCCTAGAGGAAGCTACATAGTAAATTTCATTTCAATCCGTTCGGTAGTTTTTGAGAAATTGTGATGAGTGGGTCAGTGAGTGAGTGAGTGGTATTTCGCTTTTTGCATGGTACATAGATTGCATGACTCACAAAACTGCTACCAATTTAAAGACACCAATTACCTAAATTTAAAATTGAAAAATTTAAAATTAAATTACAGAACACAGTTCTCACAAAAATACGTTTATTGGTCAAACACGTTTCAACGACAAAGTCGTCATCTTATAACTAAGTTAGGCCTATAATTTAGTTGAAGCTCATGTGTCACTAATGATGACAACTTTTCCGTTGAAACGCGTTTGACCAATACACGTATTTTTGTGAGACTTGTGGTCTGTATTTTTATTTTTACTTTTAGAAATAATATTTCGCACGAGTCAAATTCGATTATATTTATAAAAATGGCGGTATAGACCTTTTCCACTGCCTTTATTTTAATTATGAAAGTTTTTTGTAAACCTTATACTGTATAGGCCTATAAGTTTTTTTAAATATAATGTTTTACGAGAAAAGTTTAAAAAGATATCCTTATTGTTACCATGTCAGTTGGGTACTACAGCCAGTTAACATATTACTACGAAGGTCGCTCTTACAAACCCGTAATGTTTTATTGGACGGTTGGTTTTATCATGAGGTAGACCGGCTAAGCAACGCCAGGTCAGACCTCACCTATATCGACCGAGTCTCCACACTTGGCTTATGAATTTCTAAATTATGCATCACAAACCCACATTCGACATACACTGGTACGTTCGTGTTTTCAAAACGGCAAACCACTTTAATGGGTTTATTTATCTGCTCTAACGGTCAATAATTTATTTGAGTTGCAATTGTATGAAAATTGGTGGATCATTTCGCGATAGTTTCATCTCTCACAGGAAGTGTACGAAATAAATAAGAGAAGTGCGGCTTAACTCGATTACACGAATTCCGTCCCGAAGGAGAGTAAAAGAATAGTAAAAAAAAACTAGAGTATATTATAAATTGTGGCTGGGAACTCTCTGAACTGCTTTACATGGGCGCCTATATGATATTTTCTAGGGGGGGGGGGGGGGGGGCTAGACCGGGGTATGTGGCGTACACATGCTAAGGACGCACATGTGAGCTAGGCACTGAACACTATGAGAAGCGGCCGGGAGTATTTTCAATTTCAATACAAAATGAATTGCGTGCTTCGCACGCCAACCCCCCTAGTTGGAGTATTTTCAATACACAGTGCATTGGGTGCTTCGCTCTCCAACCCCTGTATTGGAAGTATTTTCAATACACAGTGCATTGGGTGCTTCGCACGCCAACCCCCGTATTGGGAATATTTTCAATACACAGTGCCTTGCGTGCTTCGCACGCCAACCCCCGTATTGGAAGTATTTTCAATACACAGTGCATTGAGTGCTTCGCACGCCAACTCCCGTATTGGACGTATTTTCAATACACAGTGCATTGGGTGCTTCGCACGCCAACCCCCG
>JAGFPH010001151.1:215482-256731 GCA_018207615.1 Philaenus spumarius
TTTCAATACACAGTGCATTGGGTGCTTCGCACGCCAACCCCCGTATTTTGAATATTTTCAATACACAGTGCATTGCGTGCTTCGCACGCCAATTGTATGCCTATGTGCTATTGACGCACATGTGCATCCGCTTTAAAATATTAGTCATTATTACGAGAAAAGGTTCAAAAATAAAAAAATTAAGTAATTTCTACTCATTTAGGCTATAAATATAAAAAATAAAAGGTCAGCTCGTAGCACAGGAAATACGAAATTTGCGTAGCAGTGAACGTGTTAAGGAGTACCCTCCCCTCCTTCGGCGAAAGGAGTCCAGGGATACTTTTGTCATCCCCAAGAAAACTTTTGAAATTTGGGAAGCCAATTTGGCTGTTCAGGTGAAATATTAACCCACACAGAATTGAGTCTTTTAACCTTTACACCGTCAGTGAATGCACAAAGACCTATAACACTCCTAGAGGCCGCACCAGGTAGTGACCCAGCAGCTCATGCTTGAACTCTTGAAAAACGATCTCCAAACATATTTTACCGAATATTAAATTAAGCAAGTTAGGGTAAAATTTTTTCATAACCCTCTCATACATATTTCTTTCACAACAGTCAATGCAAAGTACTTGTGTGAAAATTATGATCAATTAGGTTAAATTAGAAAATCCAATTTTTTCAGAATTTTTGCACACCCTTTTTGCCAAATTTGGATGCTCCTCTTATGGGGCTTCTGTGTAAAAGCCGTAGCAATAAATTATTTAGGGTAAAGTGAAATAAATATATTACACATTTAAAAAATACAAATTATTTATTTATATTTATAAAATATAATATTACTTAATATAAACAATAAAATAAACAATAAAAAAATACACAGGTACATTACTAGATTCTATTTTATGAAAAGAGTACACAGCATACTTTATTTATGTCAGTATTATACGTAGACAATACAAACATTAGTAAATAGGCCACAGTACTTTTCAGAGTAGCCTATTATAATTATGCAGACAAGTAAAAAATACATAGGTAAATTATTATTTTCTGAAAATATTGCACTTAGGACAATACAAAAATAAGCAGGTAGGACACAATACATTATAAAAATGTTTCACAGCTTTATTATCGTATAGGTTAGACTAAAAAAAATTGTTGATATGCCTTACTTTTTTATCAAAATACTAAAAATTGTAATTATTTGACTATTTACTGTATAAAATGTGTATGTTCTTAAGGTTTGACTAGGCCTATATTATATTTACACAGGTAGGCCTAAATAATATAGGCCTAATCAAAATCTTGTGAATATCAAACACCAGCCTAAATTATATACGAAGAACCTGAACATAATAGTGTCATTTAATTTGTTGAAAAACTTGAAACCATTAAGAAACAGGGGCCATTTTATATTTTATACACCGCACATTTTGAATTAAAATTGTGCATAGGTTTTCCATCAATACATATAAGCCGCATTTGAGGCACATGCATTTTATGCTTGAAGAATTCACAATAAACACTGAAATAAATGTTATACTGAATAAAACACTAATTTATATAATACTATGGCAAAATATATTTTTTTACTTAACATAATTAACTATATATTTTGTTCAGTTAAAAGAAAAAGATTAACATGCTTCAAAATGTACCATCCTCAAAGGGAACAAACAAAACGGAAAGCGTACTGAGTCAAAAATAGGATGGTACATACATAAAAAAAAGATGATAAATCCTTCTAAGGATAATAAACTGTAGCCTTACCTCATTTTGGATAGGTTTTCAAGAAACACCTGAATTAGCTATTCACAGGAAATGCCAAACAAATACAATTCACTTAATAAACAATTTGTTTATTAAAATATTATTTTAAATTAAAAACACAAAAGATTATACGCCCTTAAATAATAACATTTTAAATTGACATGCCCTTAAGTACAATTGATTTTCAAAGAAAATGTTTACAAAATACATATATTAATTAATTAAGTTCAAAAGAAAAAAACCCTTCCCAAAATAAAATTTGAAAAACCCTCCCTGTTTACTATAAAAAAAAAATACAAAATTACGAACTAGTAGTGTTTATAAATTTACAAAATTGAATACATTCACCATGGATTTGATAATAATTTTATATCTATGGCCAAACTTAATTCTAGATAAAAATTAATTAATAAAAAAAAATTATGAGACGTCTCTCTATTTAAAAAAAGGTAAGTAGATTTTCTAATATAGAGCCCTTAGGGCTAAGGTCCGAAATATGCTATAGCTGCACCACCCAATTATTATTATGTAAAAAAAAATATTACTGTAGCCTTTTTCAACTATGTAAGCCTTTATTATTTAGATATCATATTTTAAGTAACAGACAGTTTAAAAATTCTAGCAACACTCAGAAAGTTTTCATTATAGCTGTTTTTTTGTTGTTGTTCCGAAGATGGAAGTCAAAACTTGTAGTAGGATAAACCCATGTAATACTTAAACCAGTGATGTTCACTATAAGAAAAAAAACACATGTTTTAGTACATGGCTAAAAACATGTATAAAGTTGCATAAGAATTTCATGTATGAAACTGTAATTTAACCTCGTGTATAGAACTGTATATATTTTCCTGTATGAAACTGTAATTTAGCCTCGTGTATAGAACTGTATTCTAATTTATAGGCTTACAAAGAAATATTTAAAACAGAGCTTTTAATACACATTATTACACCTTTATAAGGCTTAAAAAGGCTTCTAAAGCTTATAATGCAAATAGTTTAAGGCTTGTGGCTACGTAAAGTAAAACAGATAGGCTATATAAAATATAGGCTAATAAAAAAAAATGAAGTTAAGTTATGACATAATTTACTCTGCAAGTGTACATAAATATTACAATTAAATTCACACAACACATATTATTATAGCTAACTCAGGGTGTAATTTAGGTTTGAACTTTACCTGGTAGAAGATAGATGGATAACTTAGCCGGTAGACATGTTTAGCAACGAAATAGGCCTTAGGCAAGGTCAGACAATTTTGGCAAGAAACGCCGTAAAACACGTCACAAGAAAACTTAAAGCCACTCACTAACGCATCTTAAATAAAACAAGCTCACTGATGGTTTAATTATTACCAAGATGGCATTACATATAAATAGCTTCGGTTAGTCTAAACTAGAACGTGTTGTCGCTTTGCATTACATAGTCAGGCCACTGCAGAAAGATGAATAATTAAGAACGGCTTGGCTAGTACGCTTCCAACAGCTAACAGCTGATGAGAGTGGCACACTGGTCTACCCACAATGTTGCCAACTGAATAGGCCTTGGCGCGCGAATTCAAAAGTTACTTGGATATACGTTTCTACAAACGCTACAAAAACAAGTCATCACTGTCTGCAACTATGAGTTCAAAAACATATAACACTACCTCTATCTTCCGGAATGCAGTTCAACTAATTCCATGCCTCAGATGAGGCTTCCCTGTATAAAAGGTTGTAAAAACTTTTCATATATTTATCAATAACAAGTCTAACATAACCTTTAATAGACAGCTGTTTTCGCTCCTTATATGAGGCTTAATGTACGAGAGGGAATTGATTTTAAAAGCAAAATACAAAAACAATTATTGAATTCTTGTAGTTTTAATAAATAAGATAAAATCCGTTGCTCTGAAATGCTGGTTTTATTCTCGATTTAAATATTGCGGACAATTACCAAGAAATTATGTTTTCAGTTGTTTTGTCTATAACTCGGTTATCTCTTGACCGACCGAAACGACAAAAACCCATTTTGTTTGTCGTTAAAAAAATAAAATATTATTTCACTTGTGCATATTTTATAAAGTCAGCTGTTTTCTGGATACTACACCTTAAAACATTGTATGGATCGTCATTTTGAAACTTATAAACATAAATGATTAGTGTTTGGTAAACTTGTAAATCGTAACATACAAGATACTTGTACCGAATTTAAACACAACTTCTTATCTGTTTCTGGAGTTACAGTCAGTTTTTGTAAACAAACAAAATGGTTAGATGCGACTGAAGTATTAAAAAAAAACTAAACATTTTACTTTCTCACTATACTATAGTATAGAGAAAGTATAGTGATCGCAAAAAAAATCGATGTTGAGATTTTTGTGGAAATATCCCTTTTGGGACCCAATGAGTCCAAAAAGTGGGTCTGTATGTCTGTATGTATACAAAGCTAGAGAGAAAACTATTCGACTAATTTCGAACAAATTTGCGCCAAACATGTCTGTTAGGCCTATATAGATGCACAAAAAAGTTTTGAAATTAAAAAAAAAGAAAACCATTTTTGGCAAAAAAAACCCCAAAAAACAGTTATAATTTTTTATAAAAAAACGACTAACGATTTTGATAAAATTTATTTTATTTGTAGCCATTATGAAAAAACCCGCATCTTTAAAAAAATTCTCGTTTAGCTAATAATAATAACTGATTTTTGGGGTTTTTTTTTTGCCAAAAAGGGGGTTGTTTTCAAAAATTTTCAAAACCTCTTTTCGTGCATCTATACAGGCCTAATTGACATGTTTGGGGCAAATTTGTTTGAAACCGATCGAATAGTTTTCTCTTTAGCTAATAATGATAATATTTATTACTTACCCTCCTACTTTAATACAATTATGAAGTCACAGTTAGGGTGACATACGGGGCAATGCATTTTGTATTGAAAATATTCCCAATACGTGGGTTGGTGTGCAAAGCACGCAATTCACTGTCAAAATAGTCCTAAGACGGGTTTTGGAGTGCGAAGCATGCAATTCACTGTACGTCAGTCGCTTCTCATAGTTTTCAGTGTCAAGCTCACATGTGCGTCCTTGTAAACGTGAATGTGTTAATAATAATTTAAATATGTTTGTGAGATAGTATTTGCCAGTTTCTGGTACCGTTTATTTCATTTACTTTGTTTTTTGTGACACCCTGTATATATAAAATTTGTAATGAAAATTTTTGGGGAAACTTGTTCTGGTGATCACTCGGGACCCTAGGTTATCTGACCATTAGAGTTTCTGTAATTGCTCATCTTTTTCGTGTAAATTTGCTGAAAATTACTGAATTGGAAATTGGACACAGACTGCCAGGACAGACCTTAGGTTAAAAAATTATTCATCATAAAGTTTCCCTACATAAATAAATAATTCGACCACGCAGCTGAACCGCTGACGTGAGTTGAGCAAATTTCCAAAATTAAGTTTATAGGCCTATGTTTTAGGGTTTCAACCAACAATTTGGGAAATAGGTCTATTCACGACGGTGCTGAATAGCTATAAAATAGTTCGCACGCCATTCCGAATATTGAGAGTATTTTCAATATACAAAGCATTGAGTGCTTCACACGCAATTCCTCATATTGGGAGTATCTTCAATACACAATGATTTGCGTGCTTCACAAGCCATTCTGCATATTGGGAGTACCTTCAATACACAAAGCATTGCGTGCTTCGCACGCCAACCCCCGTATTGGGAGTAGCTTCAATACACAATGCATTGCGTGCTTCGCTCGCCAACCCCACGGTAGAATCCACCACATGACTTTGAACCGTGTACTTCTATGGTATTTTACGTTTTGATCGATTTTGGGGGAACCAAGCAAGATATAAGGTCGCGTAAAAAAACAAAATGTGCAGAATAACATCCTACAATTATAGTTGTAGAAAAAACTCAAAAACACATTCATTCTCGAAGGAAAATCTCAAAAGGAAAATCTCAAAAAATAGTTACTGCCTGTCAAAAAACGTGCTTTCGAATGTTGGATTTTTTTGGCTAACGAACTCGTCTGAGCGACGTAGACAACCAACATGTGTACCAAATCTAACTTAAAATGCGGCCGCCAGAGTGCGAACACATATATACATATATATATATATAAATATATATATATATGATTTTTAATGACACTTCAAAACCTGTTTTGGGGACCATTATCGGTGCTCATTTGCTACTCCCGACCTTGGGTCTTACCATAAGGGCCACTGCAATAGCTCATTTTTCCAATGGAAATTCGTTAATAACGGAAAACATCCGAACAAAATGCACAATCCATGACTGATAAATAACTTTAAACAGTGGAACGAATTGTTTATTTTATGAAGACTATAATGTTTACAACGTGCTGCAGGTGTTATTGAGGGCAATTCTGTTCTGATATTGTTTTGCTCAGAGCACAGCTTAGTGTTAAAACGATTGGCTTTGTATATGTCTGACAACGCAGTTATAGTCCATCATTTCGTTCCAATAAAATTATTTGCGAATTTCCATAGGAAAGAAGAGGTACTGCAGTGACCCTTATGGTGAGACCTAAGGTCTGAAGTAGCAAATGAGTACCGATCATGTTCCCCAGAACACGTTTTGGGGCGACATTAAAAATTAAATATATATGTATACTTGTTTTCGCACTCTAGCGGCCGCATTTTAAGTGATATCCGGTCCAAATTTGGTACACATGTTGGTTGTCTACGTCGCTCGGACGAGTTCGTTAGCCAAAAAAATCCAACAACCAGAAGCACGTTTTTGGACAGGAAGTGAAATGTTTTGCGATTTTTTATACTAGAATAAATGTTTTTTAGAGTTTGTTCTACAAATGTAAATGTAGGATGTCATTCTGCACATTTTGATTTTTTACGCGACCTTATAGCTCGCTTCGTTCCCCCAAAATCAATCAAAACTTAAAATATCATAAAAGTAAACGGTTCAAAGCCATGTGGTGGATTTTACCGTGGGGTTGGCGAGCGAAGCACGCAATGCATTGTGTATTGAAGATAATCCCAATAAGGGGTTGGCGTACGAAGCAAGCAATGCTTTGTGTGTTAAAGATACTCCCAAAATGCGGAATGGCGTGTGAAGCAATCAATGCATTGTGTATTGAAGGCACTCCCAATACGGGAGTTGGCGTGCGAAGCACGCCATGCTTTTGTTTTTAAGATACTCCCAATACAGGGGTTGGCATTTAATACACAATTTATTGCGTGCTTCGCACGCCAACCCGCATGTGGGGGTATGTTCAATACAAAATACATTGCGTGCTTCGCACGCCAATTGTATGCCTATGTGCTATGGACACACATGTGCGTCCACTTTAAAACATTAGTGATTCTTACGTAGAAATGTTCAAAAATAAAAAATAAAGTAATTTCTAATCATTTAAGATACAAATATGAACAAATATAAGGTCAGCTCCTATCATAGGAAATACCATATTTGCGTAGCAGTGAATGTGTTTAGGGTGAGGTAAACATCCACTAGTTCGTTTGAAAGATGAGTCACATTAGAAAGCGGTTTGGGAAAATGTTTTTTCTCCACTTACGCCCTTTCCCCACACCCCCGGCCCATCGCGCCAGGATTCACACCGACATCTCTAGTTGAGTAGACAACTCATTTCAACATTCTCGTTTTTTAAAAGTCTTGAGTTTGTGTTTCTCTGTCCGCGTGGTGTAGGCAGCCATTACGGATGAACCATGGTGCAACAACAATCCTCCACAGAACCTTATTCTGAATTATTTCTGTGCTGTTAATATTTGTCTTCTTTGTACATCTCCACAGCTTTAAGTCCACACTGGTTTGAATAATTGCCCGTAGAGAAGCAGTTTGTTCTGCAGATCCAATTTTGAGTTTATCCCAAGTTACCAGTACATCTCCATAAGCCATAACAAATGTTATAAATTAGGTCTTGCTCATGCCGGACAATTTTAAAATTAAATCTCCATATTCGATTCATTAGGTTTTCCGAATTTACATAAACTAATGAAGGGAACAATTAGTATGCATGGTTTGCTCTGGACATAAACTGTTTGAGGTTAATTATGCCACTAATTACGGTCTGTTTTAATCACTTAATACCTTCAACAATGGCTTCTATTGTGTGATCATTAGTTGAACTTTTAATCCTTCGACGAAGTGTTGAAATAGTATATTTCACAACTAGTGGGAAAAGTGTAATTTTTCCTGGTCGCGAGTCGTACTTAAATTGCGAGTCGTAGACGAGCAATTTAAAGAGAACGAGCATCTGAAAAGAATATTTTCCCGCGAGTTTGAACACTATTTTTCCCGATACTACAGCAAAAAATTATTTGATACAACAGCAAAAAATATGATTATTAACATTTATTTTATTTACATTTCTTTTTCTTCTTACTGACTCAACAGGGTCTTCTTTCCCCGCTAATTTTTCCAAACCAGTTCCCTTGGCAGTGGTTTCGCTAGATTATTTCAATATTGTATTGTTGTAAATAGCTGATTTATCCTCACTAGTGCGGATATGACGAACTTTACCTGGCAATATACGCAATAGAAAAGCAACTGATATTCCAGTAGTCTCGTGAAAATATGTTTTCGAGAATTTGTATTTCTGACTAGAAGTTTGGACGGGTTTAAATTATGTTAAATTTACGATTGTATGTGGTTTGTTTGGTGCTAAACACAAAAGGAAACTTTTATAGGCCTGAATGTGTAATAATTCAACTGTTTTGTCTATTTTATTATTTAACGCTATCGATTTGTTCCTATATTTAGAGGCTACGATGTTTGTGGGTATTGTGTATGTACATGTTTATATGCACACGCATTTATATTTTCATTTAGTAACATTTTTTGCTGCTTGAACTATTTTAAAAGACTTACTTATTAGCGAATTTCCACTGAAAAGATAAGCTATTGCAGTCACTCTTATTTGCCTTAGGTCGGGAGTAGTCAATGAGCAAAGATCATTGTCCCCAGAACACGTTTTGGGTTGACATAAAACATTCATAATAATAATAATAATAATAATAGTGCTTTATTTAAGAAATTATAAATAACACAAACATTTCACATTTGAAAAAAACCCATTTGTTCAGCACTGGTCCATTGACCGTCTGCTGGGTTGGCATTCTTAGTTTAAAATTTATATATATAACAGACTTAAAAACAAAAAACAAAATTAACTAGAACAAAGAAATTATCTAAAATTGACATAAACAAGAAAATAAAAACTTGCCTTCAAAACTTACAAATTTACATAAAATAATGCGACATGAATAAATAAATACTTACTAATTACATCCATAAAATTAACTGCAACTTAATACCCTAATTATTGTTCGTAACTTACAAATAAAATACCCCTTCATTAAAATATCAGAACTAATCGTAAACACAATATATCTGCAACCACCCTGGCAAAAATCATACTTAATATAAATTGTACTGAATACCCATAAAATAAAATATAATAAACAAATATGACGATAATAAATATTCGAATCAACCCACAACGCGTGTGAAATAATATAATAAAATGCAAAATAATATGTCTAAAAATGAAATAATTCCCATTTTTACCTAATCTACTTAGAGTACGTATTGCAGTTATTGTAGAAGCTTTACTTAAGCATCAGACTCATTAAATTCGTAATTAAACTCATTTACTAAAAACCATCTACAATGCCACGCTTGTCTTAGGGATTTATAAAGACAAAGCCAATCTCGCCCGTTCAAATATGCAACGAATTCTTTTCTACTTAAAGTACTTTTAAAAAAAATTTATTTCTAAAACCTGACAGAATTGGACACCTTGCAACAAAATGGTAAACAGTTTCATTCTCCTGTGTATTACACAAGGAACATAACAATTTTTTATTTCTAACCCAAGGTTTAAAGTTTAGATCTATTTGATCTGTTCTGGCTTTAAAAACCCAGCGAACAATATTTTATTTAAACTATCGATAAGGTAGCTTTTACTGCCACGTTCAAGGTCGAGAGACTTGTATTGTCTGTGATACCGCGAACTATTTGCCCTAACCAAACAATCATCCCACCAGCTATCTCCAATTGCCTCAACAATAAATGTCAGCTGTTCAAGCACTCGGTCAGCGGTATCCCCTTTCAGAAAAACATCAATCCCGAATTTTTGTCCACTCGCGACACCAATAAACGTTTTTATTTATCACCTGCCTAGCGAGAATGTTTGGTAGCCTGTACGATGGCAACCTCAGTACCTTAGCAACATAATTTACGTGATTTCTCAAAGTGAACAAATAAACCTTATGACAGCCAGTTTATAAATGTAACATATAATTTGGAGTATTGTTTGGTAGCTGAAAAATTCTTTTAATGAACATCCTTAAAACTCCCTCAAGTTGAGTGCTTTCCTTATATCCTCATACCTGAGCGCCATAACACATTAATGCCCTTACAGTAGCTTCTTTATATATATAAGTGTTCTCACTCTAACGGCAGCATTTTACTTCCGATTTGGTCTAAACGGCTGGGGTGCTGATCCGCGAAGCTAGTTTGTCCACTGTGGGCGAAGCGAAACCGTCCCAAATCCTATACAGCAAGGTTGAGGTTCAAACTAGCGAAGCGAGCGGAACCGAAGCCGGCAATTCTGCAAATATATTCCGTACGCGCATTAAGCAATTCAGCCCATTTCTGAGTTGGGCGATTTCCCAAATAGTTGGTTGAAATCAGAAAACGTTTAAACTCAATTTTGGGAACTATCTTAACTCACGTCAGCGGTTCAGCTGCGTGCTCGAATTATTTATAATATTTATAAGAGCTGCTGCCTCTGGCACCACCATTGTTAAAATTAACCAAGCTCTTGCAATTTGTGAAATAAAACGTACATGCAAAAACAGATCTACTTAATTTCGGACTTATATTATTTTGGTCTTCAGAAAAATATTCGCATTCTTATAGCACACTTCTGTACAGACGTAAGAGTACAGTATACATTCTACTGTGGAAAGTTAAAAACGTTGTAATTGATGAACTGAATATTTATAAATATAGCTGCCACTGACTTTTACTTAGAAATTTTATTAATGCCAAAAAGTATTGTTAATGTACAGTCGTGGTCATACAAATTACATCACCTATAGTTGTTATCTTTTTGATCCTAAAAGTGTAAACAAATCCTAAATAAATGTATTGCAAAGCCTAAGAATAAAGATGAGCTGAAAAAGGCAATCGAACAAGTGTGGAATGAGGCGATTAGTGACGAAATCATAACAAATATTTGATCGACTCAATGCCAAACAGGATCGCCTCAGTTATCACGGTTCGACAAAATACTAGTTTATATTAATATTTCAATCAATATATTTTTAATGTTTTTATACAAATTTTCCAAATAAATTCACATGAGTATGTAAAAACTACTTTTTTTCTTAAATTCCTTGGTAACACTAAACATTTTATTTATAATTTTATGAATATTTTTCATTTTTATTTCGTTTTTAACCATTTTTCACGGCTTATAACAGACTCCTTTCCTTTGCAAAACATTTTTAAAAGGTAAGAATATTATTGGTGGAGATCATTCATTATTTTTAAGTGATGCAATTTGTATGACCCACGACTGTATCTCTAATATTAATACACTTTAAGCATTACGAGTGAGAAAAAATTATTTAAAAAATAATAACAATACACTAATTCTTACTTACAAACGTTTAATAATCAAACACGTTTCAACGACAAAGTCGTCATCTTCAATGATACATGGACTATAACTAAAAACTTATAACTTACAAGTTTTTTTTATAAAAATAAAAGTAGAAACATAATTGGCCAAAACTTTGAGTGCTTCTCAAGTTACTTTTTAAACGTTTATTGTAAGAAATCAGAAATAACTATAAGCGTGCTGTAGCAGTATACTTCTGTAGCAATTATTGCTACCATTTCTTAAATTACTATTTTAGTTTGTTTTTATTTACGAAAGTTTAATAAAGAGAAATTATTCTACTCGAAATGGAATGGCGAACAAATTAGTAAAAGTTAATTGTTTAATTAAAATAACTTGTTTTCCTCATTGTAATCAATTTTGGTTTTAAATTGCTTTTGAGGTTGCGCTTTAACAATTACTATATAATTAGGATTTCAAACACAGAATAAACTATGTCATGTTTACAGTGTATTTTATTTTAGACGGGTAACAACACATGCTTGCCTTTTCTATTTCTAGAGCGGGACTTGACACAGGTGAGGTGGTCGATACAGGTAGAACAGGAAGGAGGAAGAGGAAAGAGCGATGTACCCTGCCGCGACATGCTTCCTATTCCACCTGTGTTTTCTGATTTCACCTCAGCTCGCTTTATTTTCGCTTTCGCGCTTAAAACTTTAAATTACCTAATGAGAAGGTAAACTTGGATTCACCTATAAAGGGTGATTTTTTTGAAAACGTATCACCTCTATTATTTAAAACACGGAAAGAGATATGGGAAATCAGATCTTGGGAAAGTTACCGCCGTTAGGGGTTAACTTGGAAAAACATGAAAAATCCCAAAACCCCTCGTCCCCCTCTTACCCATCTCTAAAATTGGTAATGGACACTTATGGCGTGTAAATACATCAATAGGAGCACTTTCAAAATCAAAAATTTCTGTGGTGAGAAAATAAAAAGCAGCTGACGCATTCGTTTGCTACGCTCAAAAATATTATTTTGTAAGTAAACACTGAAATTCAAGAATTATAAGGGCTTTAGCCCTACAACTGTCCGTGTTAATGTTGTTCAACACCAAGCCATTTCGGTGCGTGTGCAAGCATATTTTTTAAAAATCGCCAAATATAGTAGTTATAAACCAATCCAAAAGTTTTCTATAGCTTGTTTGTTGAGAAAAGTTCAGAGAATTGAAGTATGGCAGTAAAAAAATCATTGATGCAAAGTTTACAAAGTTATTAGCTCAAGAAACAAAAATGTTTTGTAACGAAAGGAAAATGTTCAACTTTAGGCCTACATAAAAGTAGGAAACATTTTTTGTAATTTTTTCATAAATGTAAAAATGTTTCGTAATTTAGTTCTAAATACAACTGTATACAAATATTTTTCAATTACAAGTTTCTTATTTTGAAAACACCAGTTTTTATGTTCCTCCTGCAAGACTGCTAACAAAACTAGGCCTAGTTAAAATAGTAATTTAGGAATATCCTTTGCCCAAAAATTAAATATTATTATAAGCAAGTGTAGAGAATAAATCAAAGAAATGAACTGTATACTTTTAAATTATTATTTCATAAAAGTATTTGACTTAGCTTTACTTGAATTACAAAACGAGATGAAACAAATGAGACCTCGCGGACGTACAAAAAAATTTCCGTTGGACAGCGTGGGAAACAGCGTTACTTTTGCTATTTGATGCCGTGTTTGAATTCTACGCACGTCTATACTTTCCACTGCTGTTTGAATAACATCTAAACAGTAAAAACTAGTTTACTTTACATCAAACGAAAGATCAAAGTTGTCTCTACAAAACGGTATAAAGCTATAAATAGTAACTTAAAGAATTGTAGGCGTTATCTCGATTGAAAAATGGGCTGTTTCATTGGTTTAAAATTGTCCAATTGCAAGGGTTTACAGAAACCTTCGTATTTCGAGAAAGTATAAGAGTGACGTCTGATTGGAAAGCACTTTTAGAAAGATAAAATCTTGACGAATCCAGTGGTATCTTTATATTATTGATTAAAATATTTCTGTTAAGCGCCATTGCTGTTTAGAAGAAAGGTGAGTATAATTGCATTGTGATTTACACGTGGCAACAGGTTTAAAACGATTAAACCTGTAAATCGATTTTCACCTTAAAAAGGTAAATCATTTTTACACTTTTTGTGTTAAAATATATCAGAAGTGTTTTCTTCAATTAAATATATATTTTAATTTATATGTAACAGAAATACAATTTGCGAATTCTTCACATGTCGGGCACTATTAAAGAATGCCATACCTTAATTCCCTTTAAATACGATAAGACTCCGTCATTGATTTTCCTCTGTCATTTACTACATTGTACAACGTTTGATTTTAAGCCTTGTATGCAACACACGTGATTCTTTGATGTGGTTTGTGCCTTTCCCTATCTCCTTTTTATTAAAAGTTAATCTTTGATCTTTCCCCTTTATGCAGTGTAGTTATGTACCTAGCGTAGTTAAGTCTATATCGGATTATAGAGTGAAAAACACTTTGTGTTGGAAACGATTTAAAATCTGAAACCGCTTAAATCGGGATTCAGTTTGCTTTACTGATATTTTATGCATTGCCTTTAGCTTGACACGGCGTGATATGTATATTTATAGATTTATTAAAGCAGAGGTCTAGGGGGAAGGGGGGTTTAAAAGTATCACACATTTAAAATTACTGTTTGTATAGGTTACAGCCACCGGCGGGGGGAGCCTCGATTGTCAGGGGACGGCATCCTACGCAGACTATAACGGTATGGCAAGTCCAAACTGGTGTTGGGAGGTCTGTGTGAAACCGTAGGGGCAGTTTCTTACTGGTCCCGGTCTCTGGTGTTTACTGATGGATCGGGGATTCGGTGTGGTTCTGTGTCGGGCCTGCGACTATTCTGGGCATCTGAGAACCTGTCCCATAACAGGCTAATAATGGTACCACGGGACGTGATCTTCCAAGCTCTTGGGATTCTGTCCCCGAGGATCTCGTAAAGAGGAAAGGTTTCGTGGGGGTAGTGGTTTCACATGCTGATGGTAGATTCTCTATCAAAGTGTATCTACTTTGCAAGGTGTGGTGGAGGAGTAGGTCGAAAGACGGGTATCCTCCTCCCAGTCTAGGTTCTAGACTATATTCAAATTCATCTTCTACATCTATTTTCCTTGGTTAAACTGTTACAATATATCAAAATATCACATGTCTGTATATTCTATAACAGAAACCCTGACTGACTGACTGATTCAAAAAATTTCGCAAAGTAATGATTTTAAGGATTTAAAATGGCCAAAATAACAAGGTTCACACTCAGCCCTATAATAAATAAAACAGCTGATTTGAATAAAACGTTTATCAAAACAATTCTAGACGTAGACTATACCGAACCAACAAAGTTTGTTGAATGAATTTACTTGCATATGTTTCAAGCGCTGTATCGTTAAGCACGCGGCGCAAAAATTCTCTTTAAGAGTTTGCACCTCGACCTTGCGGGTTCGGATTATGGATGGACTGTTTCGCTTCTCTCGCGACGAACAAGCTAACTTCGTGAGTTTGCATCCCGTCAATTGGCCTCGAATTAGAAACTGCCCCAAGGAGAAAACCATGTGCATTTGAACCTGGTACTTCCACTTTACATATTCTACATTTTGATCAATTTTGGGGGGACCAGATGGGCCATAAGGGTCGTGTACAAAAATAAAATGTGCAGAATAATCTCCTATACTTTTTTTTGGTTTTTAGATAAAACTTCATAAAGTTTCATTTTAGTATGAAAAATCTCAAAAAATTTTATTTCTCTTTGCAATCTTTCTTGCGGAAGTTGGATTTTTTACTTAGAAAACAACATGGTGTACCAAATATGGTTCGAATCAGACGTGCGGACGTTAGAGTGCGAACACATATATATACATATGTAAAGTTTTTAATGTCACCCCAAAACGTGTTCTGGGGACCAAGATCGATGCTCAATCAAAACCCCCAGCCTTAGGTCTCACCATAAGAGTCACTGCAATAGCTCATCTTTCCTATGGAAATAAGCTAATAATACAAAATAGTAGTCAGTTAGGTGATTTATTTTTTTCTTCACCCTCTACAATTTTGTGAGATAGTTAATTTTATTAATGTTGTACTAAACTTGAATAGTTTTGCCATATATGCCTTTTACGATGCATTGATTTGACTGGAACTAAATCACAGAACGGTTACTTTATCACAGTTAGTTCATGTCACAGTTATCACTGTTTCCTCGATCTCACAGTAAGCAGTGAATAGTTATGATTTGTGATCAGCGATCGGTGTTGAGAACAACTTGATATGTGAGACCTGTTTCCGTTTCCTGCCAACTGCCAAGCTGATATATTATACAGTTGCATCCATCTTGAAATGTGTCTGAGAGGAGAGTAGAAGAGGGGCCCCCACGCATTTCCTGTTGAGACTGGCATCGGCAGTAAAACCGAAATACAAAATTATAGACCTCTGTTCCTTCAGTGTATACCTTACACACTAAAGGTTCATATAATACACAGATGAAAAATTTGTCTTAGTGAAGAAAACGTGTAAATTTGTGTTTGTTTTATTTAGTACTATATTAAGGGAACCACAATAAACTTGACCGAGCTATACAGGATCTGATTCTATACATTAATACGATACCATCGGTGTAGCAATGGGTGGTTTGGCAATGGCACTTAGAACACAAAACCTCACAATTAATGCGTTTATTAACTCAAACGCGTTTCAACGACCAAGTCGCCATCTTCAGTGATGCACTAGCCACAATAGTCAAACTATAACCTTTATACTAATTATAGTTTCACTATTGTAACTCGTGGATTACTGAAGATGGCTACTTTGTCGTTGAAACGCGTTTGACTTAATAAACGTATTAGTTGTGAGATTTTGTGTTCTAAGTTTATTCTATCAAGTATATTTTCTCACAAGTCAAGCTCAATATTTATTCATAACTGAGGTACATCAAATAATTCTCCGAACCAATGAAATGAGTTGAGCGAACTTTAAAAATTAAGCTTATATGTTTTAGGCTTTCAACCAAAAAAATATGTTTTCTATTTGGGAAATTGGTCTACTCACGAAGCCGCTGAATAGATGAATGTTTGTATGAAATATATTAGTTTAGTCGACCTCGCTTCGCTCGCAGTCCACGGATCAGAAGCTAAATCCGCGTGGATTTAATCACCACGTGGATTTAAACCGGGTACTTTCATCGTATTTCACATTTCGGGGAAACAGAATAGGTACAAATTCGTTTAACACGTGCACTGCTAAGGACGCACATGTGAGCTTGACACTGAACACTATGAAAAGCGGCCGACGCACAGTTCATTTCACCTCAACCATCGTATTAAGAGTGTTTTCAACACACAATGCATTTCGCGCTTCGCACGCCAACCTTCGTATTGGGAGAATTTTCAATACACAGAGCATTACGTCCGCTTTAAAATATTAGTGATTATTACGTAGGAAGGGTCAAAAATAAAAAACAAAATAATTTCTACTAATCTATATACTGTATATAAAAGCCAAAACCCACTGACTCACTGACTCACTCATCACGATTTCTCAAAAACTACCGAACGGATTGGAATGAAATTTTTTATGTAGCTTCCTCTATGGCCAAAGGTGCTCACTAAGAAAGGGTTTGGAAAAATTCGAAATTTTAGGGGGGGTTTGGGGGGATAAAAGTTATTAAAAAATGACTACTTCAAAACTACTGAACGGATTTTAATGAAATTTGGTATGTAGCTTCCTCTAGGGCCATAGATGCTTACTAAGAAAGGGTTTGAACAAATTCGAAATTTTAGGGGGGTTTGGGGATCAAAGTTATTAAATCACGATTTCTTCAAAACTACCGAATGGATTGGAATGAAATTTGGTATGTAGCTTCCTCTAGGGCCATAGGTGCTCACTAAGAAAGGGTATGAAAAATTTCGAAATTTTAGGAGTGGTTATCAAAGTTACTAAAATCATAATTTCAGATCTTTTATTATTATGACAATGTGCTTTTATTATTTAAGATCTATAATCTCTATATATATAAAAGCCAAATACCACTCACTGACTGAACTCTTAAAAATAATACAATTAGGCTACGTTAAAAAGACTGAAAATACCAACCACCACGGGCAACGCCGTACGGGTCACCTAGTTTAGGCTATAAATATAAAAAATAAAATGTCATCTCCTAGCATAGGAAATACGAAATTTGCGTAGCGAACGTGTTAAAAAAATAAATGTTCACAGTAATAACGTATGTTTATGTTTTAAGATTTCTATCCAACCTTAAACAAAATGTTATTCTGGTATGGAAAATCTATAAAATATTTCCTTCCAGTTGTCGGATTTTGTTTGGCTAACGAACTCGACCGAACGAAAACCAACGTGTGTACGAATTTGAACCAAATCGGACGTAAAATGCGGCCATTAGAGTTCGAACACGTGTATTCATATACAGTTTTAATTATACTGCAAAACGCATCCTACGGACCATGATAATTGCCCATTGACAACTCCCGACCTTAGGTCTTACAATACGAGTCACTGCAGTATTTGATGTAATATAGAAATTCGCTAACACATATTGTTAAAAATTTGTTGAAATTGATTTTGATAAATTTCTCCAAAGAACTTACCTACAAATGGAAACAGCGAGAAAATTTATGTATGCACTTCAAGACGGACGTTCTAAGGTTAATTAAAATACGATGGTAGCCTGTAGATTTATTACCTTATAAATATAGAACTGTAATTATTTATTCAGCCGTCATGGAAGCCGTTGTCTGTTTAGTTTCTATCGTGCAATTAATAGTGGATTATGATGACCTCAGATTAGGCTGTGTTGAGTCTGTATTAATAAACTTGTCATAACTTAGCTGTGCGCGATGACAAGGTCCATGCGGGCTTTACAACTTTAGTAATGTTGTACATTATACAAAGGCAAACTTGATAATATAACGATGGCAATAGTGTTCGTGTTTGGCTTAGTTATAAAGTATTAATTAAATATTTAATCATTAATTTAAGTTAATTAATCAAATAATAAAAAACGGTACATGAGTAGGTAGTGATTGTAAATTATTTAAGAGAAAATTATAATCAGGGATACCAAGATTAGGGACCGTGGCTGGCCCTATGAAATTAAAATATAGTTAATTCTTCAAATATTATTGAATAAATAGGTTTAAGTAAATTAATGAATATGTTAAATCAGTATAATTAGATAATGTAAGTAGATAGTAATAGGTTTTAGGTATGGAAAACAATCACAAAACTTATGTAATTGTTTTGTACGCAGGTACGCAGGTACGAGTTGGACCGAAAATGCGGCCGACCTCCAGTCACTAGGTACCTTCAGGCAAATTCGACTTTCTTGATACCCTAAAAATTTAAAGTCACTTTGTTATTTGTTAGTTAAACAAGTACCATTTAAATTACAAGGGTACACTACAAGTTTTACTTTCTCACTGTACTATAGTGTAGAGAATGTATAGTGACCGCAAAAAAATCGATGTTGAGATTTTTGTGGAAATATCCGTTTTGCGACCCCTTGATTCCAAAAAAAGAGGTTTTTACAAAATGTCTGTCTGTATGTCTGTATGTACACAAAGCTAGAGAGAAAACTATTCGAACACATTTGCACCAAACAAGTCAATTAGGCATTTGTAGATGCACGAAAAGAGATTTTGAATAATTTTGAAAAACAACCCCCTTTTTGGTCAAAAAACCCCCGAAAAATCAGTTATTATTTTTTTATAAAAAAACGGCTGTAACAATTTTGATCAAATTTGGCTTGTTTGTAGCCCATAATGTACCATTACAAACAACTGTATCTTTCTAAAAAATTTTGTTTAGTTAATAATAATAATATTTATTAGATACTCTCCTAACACAGCCTAAAATTGGCGTGCGAAGCACGCAATGCACTGTGTATTGAAAATACTCCCAACACGGTGGTTGGCGTGCAATGCACTTTGTATTGAAAATTCTCAAAATACGGGGGTTGGCGTGCAAAGCACGCAATGCGTGGTGTATTGAAAATACTCTCACAAGACGAGGGTTGTCGTGCGAAGCACGCAATGCATGGTGTATTGAAAATACTCCCAATATGGGGGTTGGCGTGCGAAGCACGCAATGCGTGGTGTATGTATAACTTTCTAGATATTTAACATTAAAATGTTTCAACTGCCGCCATTTTGAAACGAATTGTTGCAGGAAAACACATTTTTAAAGTAAAACGTACCCTATTTAGATCAGTATTCATAACCAGTTTCATGGTTACATCTTAAGGGGGCGATTCCCTGCCCGCCATATTGAATCTTATTCCCATAAGAGCAATGCTACAGAATAAGTCATTTTTTTCCGTTAATTCGTGGAATAAATTTAAAAATTTGGTTTCATTTTGAAGTACTGTCATATGCGGATGTTGATTGCTGAATACATTTTCAGAAACAGTTTTATTTTTTTCATAAGCGTATGATATAAATAGTAAAAAATAGTGAACTTTATAATTTTTTTACTCAGTTGCAAAAAGAGATATTGCAAAAATCCTTAGCAATCAACACCAACAATCTATTTTACTTTGAGAAAAAAATACAGCTTTCGTTTAAAAAAAAACTGCACAAAAATATGCTTAATAGTGAAGGTATGTTTTGGTTATTTAACATTTAAATTGATACCCAATATCGTAGTTTTGAATGTGGAGAGCCGAGCCTTAAGGGTCGGCTCTAGCTGTCGGCCATGTTGGCTGACACTCCATAAGACCAATGTTAAATTAAAATCCAAATGTTTCCTTTATTTTTGATCGGAAAATTATAAACGATATGTAATTTTAAAGCTATGGTAAATATGCATGTAAATGGCTTTTTAAAAATTAAGAAAAATATTTTGTTTAAAATTTATTAACAATTTAAAACATTGGTTTTTAATATGTTTTTATGTTGTCACTATTAATTATAGCGAAAAACTTCCAAGCCATTCGCCTGAAGAATTTCGTCTCCAAGATTTTGGTATTTTTTTTTAAAACGCTATTTGGAAAATTTTGGGTTTTAAATGGATTTAGGCTGAGCAATGTCCGTGTTACCTACCGCCGCTATAGGGTGATTTTAAATATTTTTTACGTTGTAACTATTAATTATAGCGAAAAATTACCAAGCCATTCGGATGAAGAATTTTGTCCCCAAGAGTTTGGTATTTTTTAAAAAACGCTATTTGAATAATTGTGGGTTTAAAATGGATTTAGGATGAGCAATGTCCGCGTAACCAACCGCCGCTATAGGGAGTCGCAGGTTGCTTTCTGTTTTACTAGAGCCGACCCTTAAACAGTTTTTGAGATATTAAGGTATTTGTAAAAATCACATACAGACAGACAGACAGGACAAAAAACTTTGTAAAATTTCTGAATGTCGAAGCTGGTCACACTGTATGTTGCAGTGAACTGTTTAGAATGATCAGACTGTTCACAGTGTATCTTAAAGTTGTTTTTGGAAAAATTTAAAGTAAAAATGAGAGAATCAAAGATATAAAATATCTTCAACTAACCTTTGCTCTCTGAAACACTTCCTTTTGACGGAAGCAATTACATACGTAAAAGGATAAAGTCAGTCTTAGACCTGATAAACTTCCAACTTAAATCTGCTGTTATATTTTACGTCCAAGTCAATCTGAACTTTTAGATTCGATAATGCTTTTCGGTTTCATTGAGGCAATCAATAAGGCTTTCCGAAGTAATTTCAGACGGTAGCTTTAGAGTGGGAGCAATCAACAACTCTAGAGGTCGTACTAACTCAGATTATAGGGAAATTAAATCAATGAACGCGTTTATTATTTAAAAACCTTTGTAGAGTAATAGGTAGTCCAGTTGGCGGTGCCAGCAGCAAGGCAACTACTACCCTTTTGCGGAAACACACTCAAACTCGGCATTACTAAAAACATTTCTAATTCCTTATCTTTCAGTTTCTAGTTTTAAAATCCTACTATGCAAATATAATTGTTATTGAATAAACTATTCAAGGATAAATATAAATTATGTATAAATAGATATAGTAAAATACAATTTTATAGGAATAGTCACAGACAGTGATTGTGAAACAATGTCTTCGTGCAGGACAGTACGCAGTTGGCAGGCGGAAGGAGTAGTAGAGAGTTCCGCCAACTGGGCTGCCCATAACTCTACGTGTGTCATTAAAAAAGTAAAGTTTTAGTTTTCTTTAATTTGTTTGTAGAGTTTTCTGTTTTTACGATATTTTACATGAGACATTTTAAATGGCCGCCATTTTGAAAATACATAAAAAATGTTTTGGTTCTTTTACTAGAGTAAAAGATGTCATATAAATTTCTATACACAATTTGCGTTCAATATAAAGTTCCTACATCCAAAGATAAGTACTAGTGGACACAACAATGCTTCGCTATTGCTTGATTTAATTTAAAGGGTAGTTATTACATTTCATTACATTGACTTAAGCGATCGAACTGCAAAATGGTTTTTATGCTACTTAAGAATATACTACACAAATTTAGATTTATAGTTTTTAGATTATGTAAACCTTTTTGGATAATACAGTGAACCTTTTGCTTGCTTTTACCTAATCTAAAAAAAACTTTAGATTGTGAAGAATTGTAAAAAAACCTGATTCAAAATTTGCCCAATAGGTTGCAAATAAACGCGCTTTGGTTCATTGTAGGCCTAAACTAAAATTATTTTCAGTTTTTGATCAAAATCATCTGTTTTATAAATAATATGTAACAACCAATGTTTGAATTGAATTAAAATGTAGTAAGCATTTTTAGTTGATTTTTGTTTTTGTTTGGTCAATCTAACTGTACCAATCTTACTAAACGAATAATTAAGGGAACGGAAGCAATACTGGGCCACATAGATTGGTCATGTTCAAAACTTACCTTAAAATTTAAATTATCATCAAACGTAGGAATGTTTCATCTGATTACTCACAATTCACAAGATACCTAGAGGTTAAGTCAATAAACCAAAGAACTAGATATAAATTTTGGGTTTATTAACCAAAATTAAGTACAAAAAAGTTTATATGCCCTTAATTGAAAAGTTGAAATTAGTTATACGCCCTTAGTACAAAGAAAAACATCAGATTAAAAAAAAGTACATATATATTTAATTTGAATTTAAAATCCCTCCCCAAAATAAAAAATCAAAAACCCTCCCCTTTAATAATGATAACAGGAAATTATACAGAAAAGATTAAATAAGATTACAAAATTTAACATGAAATACCATGGATTTGTTTAAGAATAAAAATTTATGTCGTTGGCCAACTGTAAAGCTAGATATAGTTAAATAATAAAAAAAAAATTAATTATGAGACGTCTCTCTATAAAAAAGGTATATAGAATTTCTAATATACAGCCCTTAGGGATAAGTTCCAAAATGTGCTATAGCTTGCTCCTCCCAATATTATTAAATACAAAAAACATGTCCTATATACTATTCATTTACAAAACACAAATTACAAATACAGCCTATTCAAAATTCATTTAAAAAAAAGTCCACTGCAGATTTTTGTAGTTACAAAGTATTTTAGTTCATAGTTAAAGCACTGTCTGTGAAAGATATCTAGTTATGCTCCTTGTAGAAGGTTGGGCTTTTTCAGCAAGGTGTAAGTTGTTGTTGGACTTATGGTATGTTACTAGAAATTATGTCCTGATACTTGGACCAGTGGAAAACTGCATCAAACAAAATAACAATCCTTTTTAGAATGCTTGTAGGCAAATAAACAAGCATAGTACAGATAGTTTTTCTTTTAATTTTGCCTTTATAATATTGGTAGCACAAAGTGACAAATAGCCACTTTAAAAGATTGCAAATGTTACTACAGGACTTATCATGTTACATTTGAATGTTTCTACGTGTTACCCAAGGCACATGGTAACTTAAAATGTTCTTTGTTAGTAACATTAAATATATCAGAGACGTAATATTGGATATAGTTCTTTAAAAGTTTACAAGATAATAGTTACACTGATTTAAATTAGTACAGAAAATAACTGTGTAAGCTAGCCTTTTGTTAGAATAGGCTATGTGTGGTAAATGCATAACATAGCATAACATTTAAAATTTTTAGGCTGTAAAAGTTAAGGTTTAGGATAGGCTGTATAGAAAAATGAAATACATAGGTTTTGAATTAAACTGATCGAGCTTGAAAAGTGATTTGCAAAAAAAAAAAAATAGAAGATAAAACTAAACTTATAAAATTTTACAATGTGTATATTTCATAACTAACAATGTAAAGCTAAAACATTCTCACGTACCTGGTATTCACAAACAAGGACTTATAAAGAAAACATATTAATTAGCCACGCACATAACTGAAACTTGCGACTAAATTAAATAAGAAAAGCTACGACATAGTTAAAGATTTCGCAATGACTTGCAAGTCAGACATAATGGAATGACACGTAGCAGGTTAATGCTGACTTTCTAGAAAGTTCCACCACAAAACCAAGAGTAACGGTCGAGAATAAGTCAGCTGTTTCAGAACACAGATAGGCCCACGCATTAATAAAGCAGAAAGTACAGATACCGTACAGAGTCGGCACCTAGCGGAGAAAAGGATAACTACCTGGAAGTTGGTGAAGGGTAAAGGCAGAAGTTGTAAATGTCGGTAAGACGCTACATAACCTAAAAAAGCTGTTGGTTTTGAAGAATAATAAACTGATTTTAAATGAAGTGAAGTTGCTAATGAATGTAAACAAACATGAATGCTAAGATTTTTATACGAACAGCTGTTTTTGTGCACTATAGCCTCGAGTCAATACAAAAGACTGTTTAGTTTTTTTCCAAATTTGAAACTTTTTCGGAAAATTTTTCAATTTTTCTTTATATAGTCTTTGTTCGGACTATTACAGATAGTGCCAAGTAGCGTGAAGCATCACTTGAGCATGCGCTTTAACGTCTTACCCCTTCCTACTCGACTGTAAGTCTTCAGTACAGTGACCACCAAAAAGTGTAGATATACAATCAACACGACTACATAGCAGACATGAATTAAGTAGGGCAGGCTGCTCTGACTGTACTCCGCCGCGAGAGGGGAAATGTGGAGAGAGCCGGTGTAGGAGACTTGCACACCCCCTCTTCGTGCTCCATCCTAATTGGCGCTATATGTACGAACATAAAAAAAAATAGCCAAATTGGTCCAGCCGTTCTCAAGTGATGCGCTTACAAAATAACAGCAATTCATTTTTATTATTTAGATTTTGTAATAACAACAAAATGGTGGATAACTGGAAAATAAAGCATTCCGAACCTATGTTTATAAAAACAATTTTCTCTACTCTCACTAGTGGAACACGTCCTGAAAGTTTCTCGGTTTCGTCTTTAATTACCCTATATAATCTCCACAAGAACGTAGGCTCTTTACGGTGGCAAATGATAAAATTTAAGGTACAATTTTTTAAGTCTATATAAAATGATTTCTATCAAGCACTCTCCATGTCTGTTACAGATGGCCAACTCAAGCCGCATGAAGACTGGCATGTAGCTGACCTCCTAGCGAAGCGAAGCGATGGCTCTATTATACCGTTTCGTCAAACTAGCAGACCGAGCCGACACCCATGTGTTTACCTTCATTGTAACGAAATCCGTGACTAGGGACCTCGAGAGGGACATTACGTCCAAAGAGTTCTCCTGCGGACATCAAAGATGGGCCATCACATTCTCCAGAACGGACAAGGTGCTGGGGGTGTATCTGGTTTGGAGGAGCTCTTCAGAGGCCATGAGGGTGTACGTCGACTTTACGTTCACATTGCTCAACAGAGATCACTTTAGTCATAACGAAGCTTTCTCTGGGAAACAGGTACGTTCGTCGGTTAGTTGTACAGGATCAAATGAAACGATATACTGGAACAGTACCAAAGACGATGAACCGTCAGACGGCTCTAAGTTGTCAATTTAAAAAAGAACGGTTGTATGTGACAAATAATTCGACCGCGCAGCTGAACCGTTGACTTGAGTTCGGCTAACTTACAAAATCAGTTCATATGTTTTAGGGATTAAACCAACTATTTGGGAAATTGGTCAACTGACGAGGGTGTTGAATAGCTGTTTCTGCGTACGATAAATTATATTTGTAGAATTTGTTTCCCCCTCCGCCTCCAGCTCAAGCTCACGCGCTGCTTCGTTCCGATCGAAACGGGAATATTAGCTTTGCGAGTTTGCACCTTGACCTTGCGGACTGCGCTTTGCGAGTTTGCACCTTGACCTTGCAGACTGCGCTTTGCGAGTTTGGACCTTGACCTTGCTGACTGCTATTTGCGATTTTGTACCTTGACCTTGCGGACTGCGCTTTTGATTTTGCATCTTGACCTTGAGAGGACTGCGCTTTGCGAGTTTGCACCTTGACCTTGCGGACTTCGCTTTGCGAGTTTTACCTTGACCTTGCAGACTGCGCTTTGCGATTTTGCACCTTGACCTTGCGGACTGCGCTTTGCGAGTTTGAACCTTGACCTTGCGGACTGCTCTTTATTATGAGTTTGCACCTTGATTTTGTGGACTGCGCTTTGCAAGTTTGCAAATTGACCTTGCGGACTGCGCTTTGTGATTTTGCACCTTGATCTTGCGGACTGCGCTTTGCGATTTTACACCTTGACATGTTCGACTGCGCTTTGCGAGGGTGCACCATGACCTTACGGACTGCTCTTTGCGAGTTTGCACATTGACCTTGCGGACTGCGCTTTGCGAGTTTGTCTGTCTGACTGCCTATCCGTTTTTTTGTCCGGGCTAATCTCCGGAATGGGTGAACCGATTGATGAAACTTTCAGTAACATTTAGAGGACTTTTCAGAGAATATTTTAGTCAACTTTTTATTCCGAAAATATTTAAAATTATCGTAACAAAATTGAAAAAAATCAAAAATTTGGGGAAAAAATTGGGGTTTCATGGGCAAATGTTGGAGATATTGCGTGTCTATTTCAATCTCTGTCTTACATTATGCACAGGTCACAGCTACCCCTCCCACCCATCCAACTTATATCCAAGTGCCTCTGTCCTAATCAATCATAATTTCCGTAAAAATCCATGTAAACAAATTGAAAATATTTAAAAATTATGTTTAAAATTAGGCATTTTGTAGACAATAGTTGGCGATAGTACGTGTATATTTCCACTTCTGTCTTACATTGTGTACAGTTCTCAACTAACCTCACAACCCAACTTATAGCCAAGTGCTCCTGTCCCAATGAATCATAATTTTGTAGAAATAACACAATATACAATAATATGTTTGCATTGGCATCACCATGGGTCGCCGCCGGGTATGCGAGCAAGGGCAGGGCCCCAGTCACATATAAAAACAGGACGCTACCATATACTATTTTGTATGAATCTTTTGATATCCCTTCAACAATCATGTAAGCGTGTATGTGTTTTGAGCAAACGTCAAGACTCAGCGAGATTTTCTAGAATAATTAAATGTTTGCTGAGCGTCTCAACTGGCAAATGTCGCCGTCTAAAATAAAACATTATAAATATATTGATTATTCATATTCTTGATGGTTTGAATATAACCATGCAAACCAGTGGACCGAACCGTTTCATAATACAATTTTGCTGATTGATTTTGCAACTCGCGTTTTGAGATTCCACATTTTACAGCGAACTATGACCACATGCAGGTCGATACACGTTGATAACACATTATGATTCAGTAAAGTAATCGATTTTAATGAAAAATCCAGGACAGAGTATCTACATAATATCGGTTATAACACGGCAGGCTTTAGAAATTTAAGCTTATTGAAAATGAAAAGCAATTATTCATAATGCAATTCATCTCGAGCCACCTGTTCCTATCTGGCTTTGAAATCGAAAATATGTTAATTTATATGTAAAAGAAAGCTTTCGCTTTAAAACCAAGACGGAAAAAGTTTGATTCCAACTGGAGAACTAATATCTGGTATTTTCACTTCAATTTAAGATTCTTCAATTTTTATTAATTTTGATAACCTTATGAATAAATTTCGTGAATTTCCAAAGGAAAAGCAAGTGAATATACGAAATATGTTAGTAGAATTTCTTGGCACTTTGGCCTCCAGCCTACTGTAGGCTCACGCCCAGCGTCGTTCCGTTCGCCGCGGAAAAACGACGCGTTTTATTAGTCTTTGTCACGATAGTTCAACTTGTAGTTGTGCCCACGCGAGATGATCATGCACGTGCATTGAGAACGTTTTAAAACTCATATAAAAGCGAATGTACGTACGTACGTGAGTAACAATATAATACAATAGCTCATTTCACCCATCATCTGTAATACTTAAACAAAACCTAGCTTAGATTATATTTTGGGGTTAGGTTTTCAACTTTAATCAATAATATAATGTTTTGTTAAGTTGATAATCTTGTTATGTGAGTTGTAGAACTAATTAATATAGGCTACTAGCTGACCATGGCGTTGCCCGTGGTGGTTGGTATTTTCAGTCTTTTTAACGTAATTGTATTCTTTTTAAGTGTTCAGTCAGTGAGTGGTATTTGGCTTTTATATATATTGATCTTAAATAATAAAAGCACTATTGTCATAATAATAAACGATCTGAAATTATGATTTTAGTAACTTTGATCCCCCCAAACCCCTCCTAAAATTTCGAAATTTTTCATACCCTTTCTTAGTAAGGACCTATCGCCCCAGAAGAAGCTACGTACCAAATTTCATTTCAATCCGTTCGGTAGTTTTTGAGAACTCGTGATGAGTGAGTCAGTGAGTGAGTCAGTGAGTGAGTGAGTGAGTGGTATTTCGATTTTATATATATAGATAATAAGTTACAAGATTTTCTTTGAGGTTATAAAATGAATATAAATACAACCTTTTATCATCAATATATTGATTTATAACAATTTAAATACGAATTTATCTCTTTTCCATTCGTTTGGATTCAGAAACATTCGTATATTTTCACATAACATATAAACATTCGATTACTAATTCCTTCATTATAATATTAATAACTTCTAAATTATTTGATATATCAGTATAAAATAAAACGCAATTAAAATATAATACTTTAACTTTATTTTGATGTATGATAAAAGATAGCTTACAGAAGTAAAAAGATTTTAACAAAATACTCTAGCACTTTATAAAAATCTAAATAATTCGACCACGGAGCTGAACCTTGGACGTGAGTTGAACGAATTTCCAAAATTAAGTACATTTGATTTTATAGTTTCAACCAACTATTTGGGAAATTAATGTATTCACGAATGTTCTGAAGAGCTGTTTGTGAGTGTAACTTACGAAATATATTAGTAGAAATTGTTTGCACCTAAGTCTCGAGCTTCGACTCACGCGCCGCTTCGTTCCACTCGCTTTCGAAAAAATAGCTTTGCGAGTTTACACCTCGACCTTGCAACCTCGGCCGTCGGCCTTGGATCAGAAGATGACTCGACAGTAAAATTCCCCACGTGGATTTTAAATGGGTATTTTGGGGGAACCAAGCGAGCTATACGGTCATGTAAAAAAAGAAAATGTGCAGAATAATATCCTACATTTTTTTTAGATAAAACTCTAAAAAGTTTCATTACAGCAGGAACAATCTAAAAAAAAAACAGTTACTTCTGGTCAAAAGCGTGCTTTAGGTTGTTGGATTTTTGGCTAACGAATATGTCCGAGCAGCTTTGACAACCAAGTTGTGTAAAATCGAATTTAAAATGCGGCCGTTGGAGTAAAAACACATATAAATATATATAACTTTTAATGACACACCCAAAACGTGTTCTGTTCAACATGATCAACGCTCATCTACTAATGCCGACGATCATCATTCTCTAATCATCGTTATAATTGTACACATTTACCGAGTTAGAAATCCCATCAGAATAATTTAGTAGGCCTACGTAGAGTTTGTTGTTCTTAAATAGTATTTGTTTAAGTAGTGTATTTCTGTTGTGTATGTAATTAATCTTCCTGTGATTTTTCACTGGGGTTTACTAGTTAAATAAACGGTACCAGGAACTGGCACATACTTTCTCACAAACATATTTAAATTATTAAACAGATTCACTGTAACTTCATAACATTGTAGGTGGGGTAGGATAGGTTCTTTATTAAAGTAGGAGGAGATTAACTAATAAATATTATTAAATCATCTAGAGAGAAAACTATTCGATCGATTTCGAACAAATTTGCATGAAACACGTCAATAAGGCCTGTATAGAAGCACGAAAAAAGGTTTTGAAATTTTTTGAAAAACAACCCCTTTTATGGCAAAAAAAAACCTAAAAACCAGTTATTATTATTATTACCTAAACGAGAATGCTTAGAAAGATGTGGTTTTTTGCAAATGGTAGGGTACATTAAAGGCTACAAATAAGCCAAATTTTATCAAAATCGTTAGGGCAGTTTTTTTATAAAAAAATAATAACTGATTTTTTGGGGGTTTTTTTGACAAAAAGGGGTTGTTTTTCAAAAAATTTCAAAATCTTTTTTCGTGCATCTATACAGGCCTACTTGACATGTCTGGTGCAATTTTTTTTGAAATCGATCGAATAGTTTTCGCTCTAGCTTTGTATACATACAGACAGATATTTTGTAAAACCACTTTTTTGGACTCAGGGGGTCCCAAAACGGGTTTTTCCACAACAATCTCAAAATCGACTTTTTGGCGATCAATATACTTTCTCTATACTATAGTAAAGTGAGAAAGTAAAATGATCGGCAAATGAGTGAAAACCAAATTTATATTGAGTTCTTTACTCTGTCGCAAGTGTCTTTACGGCTTTAAACGATGAATGCATCTTTCGTTTTCAAACAAAATCAGCTATTTTAATATATTTTCTAAAAACAATCCAATCTAGGACAAAAACCAGTTTTCTCTTTATAATATCAGAAAAGATTAAAAACATTTGGCGAGAAATATTCATTGAAATCGAAGTTTACAGTGAATGCACGCTATGTCAAAGAGGACGATAACAGTTAAGGACATCCTAAACTACCAGAAAGATATTTCCAAATGGAAATATAAAGCAATAATATCTGACCAGAGGAGTTGTTTCATCTTGCGATTGCTTCTATCGATCTCCACTATGCAATGCAGTGAGCACTAATGCCAGACCCACTGCTTGTCTAATGCAATACTCAGTGCTTCTACTTTACGTTGGATGTTCTTTTATGTCGTTTCCTTTGTATATCTTGTAGACTACATCGATAATATTTGTACTGTCTGATGAAAATTTAATGTTGTTTATTTTGTCTTTAACATCACGGTAATACAATTCCAGACAATAAATTTTATTTGTGCAATGACAAAGAGTGAATATTTTATGTCAAATGCTGCTACTCAAGAATTATACTTATATATTATTTCTAAAAGGTGTTTTTTTTTTTGTATCTAAGCGATATTTACCTTAATTCGTCATGAAAATTAATTATTCAAGCATCATTTTAAAGCTTATGTTCTTCGCTATTGACAAACAATAGGGATACAGTTTAAAATTCATGTTTTCTTTACTAAAATTGATTTAACAATTTTATATTATACTTCTTACTGTTCCTAATGGAAGTCGCAATCTATTAACAATCTGTTTAACTAACATGACAGCTGTTAGTTAGATTGCTTACATTATTGGTGTACATTGGCAGTATTTCCAATTTTTGAGTTACCGCAATTTTGATTTTTTCAAAATTGATTTCGGGTGGATCAACCAAATATAGTTGAGTGGCATATCGTTTGAAAGCTTATTTAATTCTAACTCATAAAAGAATAATAATAAATATTAAAAAAAAATAATAATAGTACAGCAAAATGAGGCAAAATCAGAAACACGATTTCATTGTTTTTTTGGCCGCCATTTTTAATCGGTTAAAGATATGGATGTGCAAATTTCACCGTTGGTTTTCTCTTGAAAATCTTCATCGAAATGATGTATTACATGACTACCTTCCCATTTAAAAAAAAAAAAACAAATTTAAAAGTTACATTCAAAAAGGCGGGTCCAAGATGGTGGTTAGTTTTTTGAAATGTTAATGAAATATTATTTTTACATAGATTAGGTTCCTCAATCACATCTACCTTTAAATTTTCCTTATATAAGTAATATTAAACCGTTTCCAGACTTTCCGAACACCTGGTATGAGATGAGACAAGCATAAATATTAAGTTAAACATCTCTTATGTATTCATTTAAATAAATAAATAGAGACGAAAAACTGGAGTGCAAGCAGCATTCAACACAAAATAATGGTATTAATTCATTATTTTTGCCTAGGCACATTTGGCAATGTGATATAATTTTAACGTATGAGAGGTCTTAATTTGGATTCTCCTTAAGTTTCGATCTTCGAATCAATATTTGCTTGGCATGAAGACTTTACAGAACCAACGCACGTTTCTTGTAAATAAATATTGAGCTTGACTCGTGAGAAGATATACTTGATAGAATAAAATTTGAACACAAAACCTTACGACTAATACGTTTATTAACCCAAGCGCGTTAATTAGTTATAGATTGACTATTGTAGCTCGTGCATCACTGAAGATGGCGACTTTGTCGTTGAAACGCGTTCGAATTAATAAACGTATTAGTTGTGAGATTTTGTGTTCTGCGTTTATTCTATCAAACACGTTTCTTGATTTAGATTTATTACCAAACACATTGGCAAATTTACAATAAGGTAATTATTCTTCACAAGCAAAAGTTATTTTTTCGGCTAGGTAATATAGCAAACACAAACAACGAAAACATTTTACTATGGTATAATTCAAAACACCTATCAGTGTTAATTATTAATAATTCGACCACGCAGCTGAATCGCAACAAATTGGGAAATAGGTCTATTCACGACGGTTCGCACTCTAGCGGCCGCATTTTAAGTCCATTCGGTCCAAACTTTGTACACATGTTGGTTGTCTACGTCGTTCGGACGAGTTCGTTAGCCAAAAAATCCAACAATCGGAAGCTCGTTTTTTGACCGGAAGTAACTATTTTTTAAAAATTTTTCCTACAAGAATGAATTTGTTTTTGAGTCTTTTATACAAATATAAATGTAGGACGCTATTCTGCACATTTTGTGTTTTTTACGCGACCTTATAGTTCGCTTGGTTCCCCCAAAATCGATCAAAACGTAAAATACTATGGAAGTACCCGGTTCAAAGCCATGTGGTGGATTCTGCCAGTGCAATGTGTATGAAGACACCCCAAACCGGGGGTTGGCGTGCGAAGCACCCAATGCTTTGTGTATTGAAGATACTCCCAATATGCGGAATGGCGTGCGAACCATTTTGCAGCCATTAAGCGCCTTCTTGAGTAGACCTATTTCCCAAATTGTTGGTCGAAACCCTAAAACATAGGCCTATAAACTTAATTTTGGAAATTTGTTCAACTTACGTCAGCGGTTCAGCTGCGTGGTCGAATTATTTCATTGTTTTGTAGTTCGTTAGAGTAAACTTTTTTAATGAACTTTATTTGATTGGCTTTATTGCCATACAGTGTCACTGTTGGTACACAAATTTATCTCGAATATTTGTCAAACATTGTCAATACCTTAGATAGACGTGTGGGTCACTATGACGTCATTATTGCATGGTTTACCTTCAGGTTATGTTTGTAAACACAACAGCATGTATACGCAGCCACGTTATTCCCACAAAACTATAACATAACCGAGTGTTTTAAATAATGTGGCAAAAGGCGATGTAACATGTTTTCATTGAATTGTTGGAATTGTATTAATTTTTAAATCATGCAGTTGCATCTAAACTATCTCTTAGAGACAAACAATAATAAAGAATGGATATTGTGATCCTCTAGTGCAGTGTTACCCCCCCCCCCCCCAGGGGGCCGTAAAGTTTTGATTGGGGAGTCGCGATCGCAAGCCAGGTAAAATAAAAAGCAAGTGCAGGTCCTACACTGCAATAAAAATGCAACAATTTCTGAGGAAAGTTTATTTTCAAATATACGTTAAACAATCTACACTTCAGTTAATAATTTATAAAATCTATTCTATTATTAGTGGACCCAGCAATGTTTCGCTATTGCTTGATTTAATTTAAAGGGTAGTTATTCCATTTCATTACATTGACTTAAGTAATCGAATTGCAAAATGATTTTTATACCACTTAAGAATATACTACACAAATTTAGATTTAGATTTTGTAAACCTTTACGCTTATAGATAATACAGTAAACCTTTTGTTTGCTTTACCAAATCTAAAAAAAAAAACTGATAGTTGTAAAGAATTGTTGAAAACCTGATTTTAAATTAGCCCAATTGGTTGCTAACTGTAGGCCTAACGTAAAAATATGTTTGGTTTTTAATTCAAATCAGCTGTTATATATATAATATGCAACAACCAATGTTTGAACTAAAGTAAAATATAGTAAGAATTAGTTCATTTTTGTTTTTGTTTGCTTTAAGTTGGTCTATCTAACCTTAAAAATGCTGTTCGTTTTGAAGAATAATAAACTGATAAGTAAAGTTGCTATGATAATGAATGTAAACAAACATGACGTGTTGCTAAGCTTTTTATACGAACAGCTGTTTTTGTGCTCTATGGTCTTGAGTCCATACACAAGAGGCTGTTTAGCTTTTTCCAAATTTGAAACTTTTTCGGGAATTTTTTCAAAATTTTCTTTATATAAAAACCTAGTTCGGACTATTAAAAATATTTTAAAACAAAATATAGCCAAAATTGGTCCAGCCATTCTAAAGTGATGCGCTTACAAAGGAACGATAATTTTTAATTTCTCGCCCCCCCCCCTATACGTAGTATATGGAGAAAGTATTGTTTTCGTATAAATTTTCGAATTTGAATTTTTAGTGGAACTATCTGTTTTTGTGCTCTCTGAAACCCCAAAAGATTTTTAGTGGAATTATCTGTGTTGGTGCTCCCTAAAACCAAAAATATTTTTAGTCTAATTATTTGTTATGGTGCTCCTTGAACTTAAAAAATTGTTTTTTTGGTGATGTCTGTCCGTGTGTCTGTTAGGATGTGTACAGACCTGGAGTCCATACCAACGGTCCGATTTTGATGAAATTTGGTATGTAGATGTAGTACTGGAATATCTCCAGGCCTTTTTCATTTTTCCAATTTTTTTATTTTTAAGGGGTTTTACAAAAACGAGAATAATCAAAATTTCTCAGAAACCGCTCTAACGATTTTGATAAAATTTGGCTTATTTTAGCCCTTAATGTACCCTACACCATATGGAAAAAACCGTATATTTCTAAACATTTTCTTGCATCTATAAAGGCCCAATTGACATGTTTGGTGCAAATTTGTTCGAAATCGATCGAACAGTTTTAATAATAATAATAATAATTATTATTATTATTATTTAATATTTTGAATGAAACTAATATGAAAATTAATATGGATGTGTATTACATGCATCTTAAGGGGTAATTAATTTCGTGTTTGATCGTTGAACTGAGAAGAATTCTTTTCAGCGTGCAAAAACAAAAAAGATAAAAAAATCAGTTAATTAGTTCTCGCAAATATGTTGTAGGTTTTATTTTGCGAAATTTATGTAAAAAATTATGGGATACTTATACGATAAATAGAGAGATCGGGCGTCGCAGTGATCCAAGTTTGTATAATGTCGTTAAAGTCACCGAGTGTCGGTAAATCCAATTACAATTTGCATTATAAAACTGTGGTTGCTAGCGTTAAAATCTCCATTTGATTTGCCTACGTAATGCAACTACGTGAATGTACTGTTGGCTGTGAAAAGTAAAATTTTACGAATGCTATGTGTGATGAAAAAATACGGCTAATTAATTAACAAAGTAACAACGTTACATATAATTTTAATTACACTTTTTCAACGCACAGTCCATTGCTGTAAATGCAGCTGTTACAATTTTGAATCCTCGACTAGAAGAATTTCTGGAAAACTTCTGATTTTATGGTTTTCAGCTGCTGGATCTTGGGCGTCTCGATGCCAGAAGTGGTGGTAAATCGTTTTCCTTTTGGACCGTTTTTTAAAATTTTTGTTAAGAGCCAGAAGGGATCTTTTTCGTTATACGTATACCACTATCACTATTTAAATAGGAAGTTTTATGCGTAAGTTTACTATTCGATCCTAGCCTAATATTTTTGCAGACATCGACCTAATATTTTTGCAAAATGTAATAAAAAAAAAAACCTAAAAGGTTCTCACCTATAGTATTCAGTCACATAATGTTTACCTGTATTCTACTGTTAAATGTTGAATACTGGTAAACATTCTTTGACTAAATACTACAGGCTAGAACCTTATAGGTTTTTAGCGAATTTCCATAGGAAAAATGAGCTATTGCAGTGGCCCTTATGGTGAGACCCAAGGTCGGGAGTAGCAAATTAAATGAGCGCCGATCATGGTCCCAAGAACACGTTTTGGGGTGTCATTAAAATTCATATGTATATATATTTGTGTATATATGTGTTCGCACTCTAGCGACCGCATTTTAAGTCCGATTTGGTCCAAATTTGGTACACGTGTTGGTTGTCTATGTCTTTCAGTCGAGTTCGTTAGCCAAAAAAAATCCAACAACCGGTAGTACGTTTTTTGACCAGAAGTAACTATTTTTTGGAATTTTTACTACGAGAATGAAATTTTTAGAGATTTTTCTAAACATATACATGTAGGATGTTATTTTGCACATTTTGCTTTTTTACGCGACCTTATAGCTCTCTTGGTTACCCCAAAATCGACCAAAACGTAAAATACCATAAAAGTACCCGGTTCGAAGCCAAGTGGTGCAAACTCGCGAGGCCACTAGGCGCAAACAAATTCTACTAATATATTTCGTACACACAGACAGCCGTTCAACGCCTTCGTGAGTAGACCTATTTCCCAAATTGTTGTTTGAAATCCTAAAACATAGGCATATAAACTTAATTTTGGAAATTTGCTCAACTCACGTCAGCAGTCCAGCTGCGTGGTCGAATTATGTTTAATTATTCTTGCATTTCTGTTGCCATAGGTTAGCCTAGGATCTAATAGTAGCATAAACTGGCGCCAATTTATATGCTTTTCCGTTAAACGTCCTATTTAAATAGTGATTGTGGTATACGTATAACGGGAAAGATCCGCCAGAAGTCGCACGATGCTAAATCTAGTAAATCAGATGTGGACAGACGGGAACACTTTTTTCCGTGCAAAAAATCCGCGAATAAAAAGTGTCTTGTGGCACAACGCGTTGCCGTGATTAAGAACTAAGCCACTGTCCAATTTTGCTGGGTCTCTTAGCACATCGTTTCGCAAAAGTTCCAGTACCCTCTTGTGAAATTCGGAGTACAGTTGTTCCCCTTGGAACGAACTTTGCCCTTACTATAGAAAAATACAATCAGCATGAACTGACGTGACTTTTAAAGGCGATGGGAGAAAACGTACTGGTTTTCCATTGAGAAATCTGAATTTTCGTCTCAGAGTTTTTGACACAAACCCAACTTTCAACTCCAGTTACAATTTTTGCCATGAAGCCCGGATCTGCAGGAATACGATCCTTGAATTCCGTGCAAAGTGAGACATTACTTTCCTTATGCTTATCATTCAAAGCCCGGGAACAAAATTTGCATTCAGTCTTCTCATTTGCAAGTTATTGGTTAAAATGCTTTGCTCGGACCAGTACGAGATGTTACGTTATTCGGTAAGCTCTCTCCATGTTTGCATATGTTTTTGAGGTCAAAGAAAGTCAACCGCTTTTCCGCTTTAAATCGCTCATACCACTTGTAAAGAATCTTCAGAGATTATCGGCCATTCATTGATTTTAACATTTCATCATATTCTTTTTCACTTTCTTGCAACTTCAGGGACACCGAAGCACCTAAAATTTTATTTTATTTTTTTTTATTTTTATTGCTTACTTTTGCCCTTTTATTTAGCTTTAAAACAAGCCTAAATTTATTATTATTTCTCATCGCTAAGTGGGTAAAAATACGTTTTTGGTTTGTATGTCACATGAGAATAAGACAAATTTTGTATCATATTCTTAATAATTTGATATGATTTATCCAATTTGAAAATAATAAACATTGCCGCCTGTGGTGAGAATTTTAATTTTGGTATGGATATTTAGCTTTTTTTGTTGTGCCTAACCTGATTGTACAGTCTTTGATGATATTCAGTTGATGGCAACACTGCATATGGGGCTGGTATGTATTAAATGTTTTCCGGAAATCATATATTTTATTCACAAAATTACCATTTTATCAAAATCTATCTAACATAATGACTGAGGTTGTTTAATGGAGTATTCTACAGGTTTTAAAGAGAGTATTTTGTAATATAAGTGATCAATTTTAAGTTACGCCTGAGAAATATGGCAAAAACTGGTCAAAATTCTTTTATTTTATAAAAAATTTCAAAATGTATTCAAATGCCAGTTTGCAAATACTAATGTTAAATTTTGTATTTAAGTAGAACTAACACACTGATAAAATTTTACTAATTTTGTTCCAGTAGTTTCTGAGAAAATGTTCCTTAAATATTGTATTTTAAACATTGCCGAGATAGGACGCTCCGGAGCCCCTTCAAACAAAACTTAATGGCGATGTGGTGTTCGAAATCCACGATGAAAGACAGACACGTTAAACACGGCCTCACTCTGGCGGCTCTGGAAGCTGGCTGACAAGTCAGAACGTGTCCAAACTTGTCACTGCCTGTCTCGACAGATCAGGGTATCGGTTGTATTAAGAGGCCCACACACGATCCGTTCAACTGTACAGTTTATCCCACGTGATGTCATGGCTGAGCGATAAAATGAGTAAACTGCGCAGTTCAGTCTGCGCGAGAGACTCTACTTTATGCATATAAACTCAGGTAGCTTAGTTTATCGAACAGTTTGCACTGTTTTGTGTAGTCGTTTCTAGCCACGTACGTCAGCTCTTACTATATTATTAGCGAATTTCCATAGCAAAAATGAGTTATTGCAGTGGCCTTTATGGTAAGACCCAAGGTCGGGAGTAGCAAATGAGGACCGATCATGGCCCCCAGCACACGTTTTGGGGTGTCATTAAAAATCATATATGTATATATGTGTTCGCACTCTAGCGGCCGCATTTTAAGTCCGATTTGGTTCACATTTGGTACACATGTTGGTTGTCTACGTCGCTCGGAAAAGTTCGCTAGCCAAAAAAAATCCAAAAATCGGAAGCACATTTTTTTACCGGAAGTAACTATGTTTTGAGATTTTTCCTACGAGAGTGAATTTGTTTTTGAGTTTTTTCTACAAAAATAAATGTAAGATGTTTTTATGCGCATTTTGTTTGGATACGCGACCTTATAGCTCGCTTGATTTCCCCAAAATCGATCAAAATGTAAAATACCAAAGGAGTACCCGGTTCAAAGCCATGTGGTGGATTCTACCGTGGGGTTGGCGTGCGAAGCACGCAATGCATTGTGTATTGAAGATACTCCCGATACGGGGAATGGCGTGCGAAGCACGCAATACTTTGTGTATTGAAGATACTCCCAATATGCGGAATGGCGTGCGAACCATTTTGCAGCTATTCAGCACCGTCGTGAATAGACCTATTTCCCAAATTGTTGGTTGAAACCCTAAAACTTAGGCCTATAAATTTAATTTTGGAAATTTGCTCAACTCGCGTCAGCGGTTCAGCAGCGTGGTCAAATTATTTAAGTATACCACACGTTTTCATATGTTTTTCTCAGAACTGTGCAGTTTAACTGATCGTGTGTGGGCCCCTTAGATCAATTGTATGTGACGTCACAGTTACTGCTATACAAATTCATTCACCGCATTATTTTCATCACACCCTGTACGTTTCAAACCTAACCTTCACTGTTCTCATTTCCAGGTCAAGTTCACCACCGAATGCCCGGCTCAAGGCAACCGCAACTACATCGCCGTCACTGAACTGTACGTGCGTAACTTTGCCGACAACAATGGCGAGTTCCAACTCGAACTTAGTATGGGCCATGTGCGGACCATGTTTGATACAGAGTTCCGCGTACCCTCGTCGATCTTCGGCCATCACCTGCCGAGACACCAACACAACCAAGGATCGCCGAAGAGTCCTCAACAGGCGTCCAAACTGGAGACTACGTACTTCACGTACGGAGGTTTCGACTGGAATCTGGCGTTGTACCCGTACGGAACCAAAGACATGCACGGTGAGTTTACAGATACCTTTAACTTAAGTAGAATTGAGGGATTTGCGGTTATTCATAACAGGCATATATTGAAAATTTATAATTTATTTAAATATATTTAATATTATAAAATCGATGCGTATTCGAATAATTTGAAGTTAACTTAGAACATAAGTGTTAATATAATAAAGGTTATTTAGTTCTTAGTTGAGAGGAGCAAGTCAAACTTTATTAAATAAAAGAAAATTGTTTGAATAAACCACGTGTATTCTTGTCCACCAGATTTATTTAGAATATTTGTTATTTATAGTTGGAATACACAAAGATTTGTCAATTAATGTGTTAATAATACCAGAACATTACAATAGCATTCAGCATGCTATGGTGTAGTCGAGTTCAGAAAATCTCTTTTCAACCTTCGACGAAAAGGGGGGGGTTTGGTGGGGGGGGGGGGGTTACCGTGTGTATCTGTCTGTGACATCGTAGCTCCCAACCGGATGAACCAATTAAAATTTATATTTTATTTGTTTTAAGTTGACTTGATCTAGAGTGTTCTTAGCCATTATTCAAGAAAATCTGTCCAGTGGGTTATTGAATTTTTATTTTTTGTATAATTGCAATTGAAAACAATTAACAATTAGCTCCGTTTGGGAGCTAGGATGCCATAGACGGACAGATCAGCTTTTTTGTAGTTGATGTGTTGGACTTTTTTTGAATTTTACTATTCATTTTATTATACCTCTTAACATTCACGTAGCCTATTTCCATTAACAGCTGATTTCATACTTTGGAACAATTTGTCAATGTAACTAAAACGCAATTCTGCCTTGGATAGATTTTTAGATTGTATTTGATTTTTTTGATTCTTGTTATAAAATCATTCACGAAATAACTGTTTTAAAACAAATTAGTCCTCTAAACAACCTAATTATTCTTAATATTAACAAAATAATAATGTGCTTTATTGTTATAATAAAAACATAATTTTCCAGAATATTTATTGTCCATTACTTTTAAAAAAATCAGGGTCTGTTTCTCTTTTAATAAGCTATACAATGGTGTATTACATGCCCTACACAATTGAAATTGTTAATCCACTTCCCCATACCCATCATCAAAAATCATTGAGGGTCAGATATGTAAAACAATTGGTATTGTTATGCTATACGAGATATACAACTTACAACGTTATGTTAACTTATTTTCAGTAATAAAAGTAAAGAATGGGGACTCTATGAACACTCTGTATATAGTCGGGGTTTGAAACGAAATATAGGTAGACTACACTTGGGCAGTTATGGTATCCACTGCAATAGACAGTCTTACTTAAAAGTCTTCTTAAAAAGGAACGTTAATGAAAAAATATGTTTACCTCAGTTGATATTTTACTGTGGTAATTATTAATAATTTGATCTCGCAGCTTGACCGCTGACAAGAGTTTGGTAAATTAGTTATATATTCTGGCCAGGTGTCAGTCTCCCTCCAACTTGTCAACTAGACGCTTGCCATCAATTGCGTTTGCTTAGTGTTTGAATTGTGTTTTGTCTGTGGTTGGTGTGTTTGACTTCTCAGTCTTAGCTCTGAGATGTATCACGTAGATATTTAAGGTTGCCTAGTTGCCTGGGTTTATGTACCGTTAGTTTTAGTCACTTGAGAACGGGAATTGATTTGTATTCCCGAAACGTCGAGTTTGATAATTTAACACACAAATGATGGGAAATATCCAAACAAGTAATTATAATAGTTATATATGTTGAAATAGCTGAATAGCTGC